>VZRF01010386.1:341545-491539 GCA_013396875.1 Vireo altiloquus | reverse complement strand
CTTCTGGTTGTCTTAATTCCTTTTGCAGTCTTCTTGCAGCTCAGGAACCACATTATAATCCTACCAAGCTCTGCTTCCAGCATTGGCTACTGACACTGTTCTAAAGAATTTTACATTACAGCAGTAATTGTTGTGCTCTAAGTTAAGCAATTTTCACACTGAATAGAACATAATGTTGCGCACATTCATCTTTGATGGCATTGCAGATATTGACAGCTTACATCATCAGTAATTAGTGCTTTCCAGTAGTTTCCTCTACTAAGAGGTGAAATTTAGATGTTGGGGTTCATCAGGGCGGTTATGAAATACACATACACTCATGTGGAGTGTGGACCATGCAGTATGGATTTACTGGATGAGAATGATGACTAAAGTAGGATTTCACTATACATCCATAGGCACAGAGGAGTTGGAACAGGCTGTAGTGATCAATCTGAGCAATAAAATTGGGAATGCTTTCCTCAGTCTTGCCATACCTGTGATTAGGTGGCAAAGGCTCTCAGAGGTATAAAATGAAAGCAAAGCACACTGTACCATAAAACATGCATGACATGTAAAATAGTGAAGAATTGTATCAGCTGCTGAGTGAATTCAATGTATTCAGAAACACTGTACTTATCTTCATTTTCTCAAAAATGTAGTTGCTGTGCTAATGGGCATGTGAGTCATGCTATGAACTCAAGGAAATGATGGGGCAAAAAAGTGACATATAATGATTCCTGCCACTGAAGAAAGAAGAAACTTAGGTTATCAAAATTCTTATGATGCCTCTCACAGAAACTTCTGTCTTGATTGATCAAAACCATTAGGGCTACTCTTTCACAAATCATACACACAGAAAATGCAAACCTTTCCAACTAATTTCTCTGTCTACATGTCTCTTCTGGTGTCTACATTTTTAGAGCATTATTTCAACTATATATTTCAAGTATAGCAATTTGCTTTTTCATAGAAAATATGCTTTCAGTTTTCCCCAGTAGTTTTTTGGGGTGTTTTGGCTTTTGGGGATTTTGGTTTGTTTGGTTTTTTTTTTTTTACTGGAATGTAGGATTGGAGGTTTTTTTTAAGTAATCCTGTGCTTTGAAACCGTAGAATGACATGTATGTGTTTTTTTGAAGTATAGAGCAGCATTATCCTCTATGGTTGTCTGGTTTGTTGTTTCCTTATAAACTTTATATAACTGCAGCATTCTATCACTACTTATGATTTATTTCAGATTAGTAGCAGTTACCATATTAAAGTTTGGTTCCATTTATATGTCCAGAATGAAAAGTAAAATTGAATTGAAATCTGATCCCAGATTCTTTATATTGCCTCCAACCCGAATAATTTTTGTGTGATTTTGTGATATTCTTCATCTAATTTTAGTCTCACTGAAAACCTCAGTTAATTTTCAAAGTGAGATATCAAATGTAATATATGCACAGTGCCACCGAAATCTTACAATGCTGAAAACAAATGGAGGGTTAAAAACAGTTTTAAAAATTAAAAAAAAAAAAGCAGTAAAAAGCAGAGAGAGCAGAACTGGAAATTGATGTGATTGTTCCTCAGCCCAGAATCTTTTCTCTGAGACTTGAATTAATCCTTTTAGAAATGAAAAACAGGTCAATTTTTCCTTTCCTTTTAGTACTCTAATGGTTGTTTGCTCTATGCTAATATATAAAAACACAGAGAAATTACTTTAAAGAGTGACATTTGGAATTTATTCACTCCTCACATTTTTGGGTTTTGAACTGACTTCTTCCAATTCCCAGGAGAGATCTTAACCAACACGCTGTGGGTGCATATGACCCTCTTGTTCTACAAGGGAGGAGAGGTAGTGTTAGTGACCTTAAAAGGTCAATGCTTACAGTGAATCCAGCATTCTGCTCCCATTACCCCTTGTACATTTTATTCAGATTACTTCAGGTAGAACACAAGAGAAAGACTCTTAAAAAGTATTAACAAAAAAAAAGAAAAAAGAAAGCATGTCAGTTATGATGACTCTGCGAGCTAGACCCAGCTTCTAAGACTGGCTACTTCTGAGAGCAAAAGCTCTAACTTCTTCTATCCTCCAGCTGGGAGTCCAGACAAAGAGGATTGTGGACACTGTGTTCTGCTAAACTCTCTTCTAAAAGTCAGTGTTAAGTATGCTTATCAAGAGAAGAGGAGGAAACGAAGGGTGCCACAGTCCTTCCAGCCAAAGGCACTTCTGGGCTTGCGCTCATACGATTTTCAGGCACTTAAGAGCTGACCATGCAGGCTTGGCATCTACATACAGCTGAGGATTTGCGCAGGGGATTGGGAGGAAGGAGCCTGAGGTGTGAAATCTGTTTCCACTGTAATCCCTAGCAATTTTTTAGGGAACTTAATGGAACCCATTCTTGTTTAGAAAACTCAGGAGCCAAAACAGTCATGGTAAATATTGTCTTACGAAAAGAAAACAAAATAGTTCCAAATTTTAGGGAGGAGTTTGTTTGTTTCTTTTAAAATATTATTTATTTGTTTATTTATATTATTTTAAACTGAACTGCTATGAGAAAGAAAAAATATTTTCCCACAACGAAAGATTAGCACAAAGATTTATTTTCTTCCATCCTCTGGGGCCTTCAAGAATCAGACAGTTTAAAATCTTCTAGCTGGTTAACTCTATTTCCTCTAAATTTCTTCCTCCTGTGCTGTGAAATTTGCTATACAAGCACTTTCTCATAAAGTTCAACAGCTGTATCAAAAAAAAAAAAAGAAAAAAAAGAAAAAGTTATATTTGCTGCTATACCTTGGGGTTGTATGTCTGTATATCCACACCCGTAATGAAGCTCGCACTGGTTGTTGGGTGAACATGACTGATTCAGAGTTAGCTAAAAGCTGAACCACCTCTCGTCACCATAGCCAGGTGATGCCATGATATACATCTTAAGGGTAGTTACAAGGAATATTGTCATCAAAAAAAGCCTCTGTTCTACATTAAAATCCACTTACAGTCCGATATTCAGACAGAAAAGAAGTCTTTAATCCATATTTTCTCATCTCTGTATTTATATACCTTGGAAAGTTGTCTGGCATTGGGGTAATTAGGAAAATAAAATATGCTGTGTTTTATGCCGTGACTTGCATTAAGGATAAAAGAATGTCACAAAGCATATTGTCATCCAACTCCTGTCCCCCCCCCCCAAATATTCTCAATGTAAAAGATCTTTGTAGAGCTTCTCCATGTACAAATTGAAGTCTTCAATTCTCTGTTACCCTCTTTCCAAAGAAAGAGTAATTGCAGAGAGCAGCTTGGTCAGTCACAGTGTGATACAACCTCAGTGCATAAGCATCCATGCATTGTTTCATCCAAATTGCTTTCATTACCTTGTTCTGTCCTTTTCGTTTCATCTACACCTTCTCTGCTATGAAGAGAAGACATGAATAATTTTATGGTAAACATTGTACATGTCTTCTTCCATATGTTCCTCTCCCTCTCTTTCTGACAAATGTTTACTTCTCTTTTGTTTCAAAACGAGTGTGTTATTCAACTTCAGGTTGTTTCAGAATGGCATAATGAAAGAGTATATGCACTTCTTGCTTGAAATACTATAAACAAACAAAGGGCTATATTCTGCTGACAGTTTTAATTTTTAAGTCACACTCAAGTAATGAAGAAGAAGATATATGAAAAAAAATATGTTGCATTATGGATATTTTTTCCTGTACTCTACTCATCATTCATAGCAGGAAGATATTTTATACTTGTAAAGATAACATTTGATTGTTTGGTGTAGGTGTTTTAATATCTATAAAGATTAATTTTTGTTTAAATAAAATATCTATAGCTGTTTCATGTAGCTGACTTTACTGTAATTTTGATTCATTTTGTTTCCTTTGAGAGTGTAGTTGTATCATCTAGTCACAACAGACATAAAGGAACTGTACAAGCACCAGTAGCTTTTTAATTTTTTTTAAGTTATTGGTTGCACTGTCTAACATTCAGATAGACATAAATCAGAACATAAATCAAGCATTTCTTGTATCTTAAATTTCTAACCCTTTGTCAGAAATTAGTGGCACTTAAAGAATCACTGTCAGATGTATAAAAACAACCAGTTTTCATACAAATTTGTGAAGGTGGGGCTTAATAAAGTTCAATATCAAAGTTCACTCTATTACTTACTACACAGATGAAACATACAAAGCAAAATTGAGTTGGAATCAAGGTGGAACGAGTTACAGAGAGCCCAGAGATGCAAAAGGGTGAGGGAGAGCCACCCATTGGGGTCACAAGGTTCAAAGCAGAAATCCTGGTTTTCTGAACTCCTGATAGAGCTTAGGTACAGCCAAATCCAATCTTAGTCTCAGACTTTTTCAATAGTTTCTATCTAAAGGATTTAGCAGCACTTAATCATTGACTAATTTAACATTTACAGAATGGGTCTCACTAAAATTATAGATCCAAGATGGCAATATTTATACTATACTCGATATAGGGTATTTCAATCATTTCATATGTACACACATATAAACACGAAGATATATATATCTATATATATGGATAATACAAAGGTACCTGTTAAAAAATTCCCCCTGAGTTCTGTGAAATACTACTGTCAAATTTCTTGGCATTTCTCAACAAGTGAGTGTCGACCTTTGAGAAGTGGAGGTATCAGCCCAGCCCCCATTGTTGGTTTCCAGTGGTGGTCCTCTGAGTTTTGTGAACCTGGCAGTTCCCAAGGTCTGAGAGGTGTCCCACTCTGAGGGAGATGCTGGCACAGCCCACTGTGGCCCTGGAGAGCTCAAACAACCTCCTTGAGGCCATTGTCTATGGGGTTGCACAGTGATTAACTTTAGTCACAGGATAAGCTGAGTGGGAAGGGACCCACAAGGATCACTGAGCCCAACTCCAGCCTTGTACAGCACCATCCATCACTCAGCTTCTGTCCTGACTGCAACCCAGGCTGGTAATGGGTAGGAGCTTTAAGAAATCCAGCAACAATGACATCATTCCACTTGGAATGCAAGTAAGGTGAGTGATGTTCCAAGGTGGATGGGGATGACAGATTACCACTGGATCCCCACCTTGGTCAGGCAACAGAAGCCCCTGCTGTAGGCGGTACTGGCCCCACCATAGCCATGAAAGGGTCCCTGGTATGGTCAAGGGACACTTTACTGCCCAAGTCATTATGCAAAAGCCAAGGCCTGATGGGAATTCCTGAGATCATAGAAAGGCTCAAAGAAGTAGGGGGAGAATACACCACCACACCCTTCTAAGCTTATATAAAATGCTTTGCACTTCAGATGAAAATCCCTATTGACTTCTTATATCACCAAGTATTACTTACTCTTCAATCAATTACTAATAAAGAGCTTCCAGATTCCTAGGCAAAAGTCTTCTTTCAGAAGAAGAAGAATTTTTTTGAGAAAAAAAAATTACTAAATTATTAACATTATTGGAAGCAATTATTTATTGGAAGTAGTTGAATTCAAAAATTATAACTTCTTGTACACATTAATTTTACAATGATGATATTTCTTTGCATAGATAGTAATTACATAGACACAAACTGTGGGTCAGACTAGATGACTTTTTTGTTGGTCCCTTCCAACACAAACTATTCTATGATTCTATGGAATCTGTTATCTGATATGTACAATGGATCAGCCCCTACACAGTGGAATGACTGTACCAAGATTTTTTATTAATCATTTTAACCTTCATTTTGTAAAGAAAAATAGTAGCTTTATGCCTACTGAGAGATAAATCACTTCCAACAATTGACAGAATCTCAGTGATGGCATTCAAAGCACTTGTCTGTAAAGAAAAATTTCAAAGCTAGAATGATTTTCATATTTTGTGATCTCCATATATAGTTACACTGTGATGCACACAGTCACACTGGGTTTCTCCTCTTCATCAGATTCTGTCTTCATTTTCTTTAACAAGGACAGCAATCAATTGACATGATAATTTTTTTTCATCGAAACTAAGCGGTTTTTTTAACCCCTTTATTTTCAATTGTTCAGATGAATTAGGAATCTCTTTGTCATTTTTTAATCTGTGTTAGAAGAAGATTGAATATCCAAATTATGATGCTTGGTTCAAATTTTGGATAATATATTATTTGTCCTAGCCTCAAATTTTGGATAATATATTATTTGTCCTAGCCCAGATAAAAACCTGGTAAATAACTTTAAAAATATATGGGTTCAAATCCGTTTCATGTTTCTGGCTTTTATTATATTTCAATGTTATACCCAGTCCACCTGTGCATAATATACCTTGTAATTCTGTTTAGGAAAGTAGTACTTAACACAAACTGTATTTTTCTAAAAATACTATAGTAGATTTTTTGCTAGTTTCACAGAGTGTAATCCAGTACAGCATGTGGAAAAAAATGCTACCCATTATATTTTTGATCTGACCTATCAATACATTCTTTCATACCTACTGAAACTTATGGGTCAGTAATAACAGCACAAATATTTTTTCCATATCTAATAAATATTTATTAATTACTTATAAATGAATAAATAATTACTACAGATAAAAAAATAATGCTATTTTCGCTGATTTTGTTGCTATTTCATTGGTAAATTAAATCTTTTTGATGATTTTTCTGTGACATATTTTATAATCTTTTCAGTAAAATAAACTGGAGAAAAACTTTAAGTTTTGTTTAGTGTCCAGTTTTCCATTCCAGAAGAGCATATGCCACCAATAAATTTCACATCGTCTTTCAGTCTCCTAAAATAGCTCAGATTCCTTCACAGAATCACAGAATGGTTGGAAGGGACTTCCATAACTCATTTGTTCTAAACAGCCTGCAAGGCCACCTAGAGCCTATTGCCTGTCTCTGGGAGCCACTGACAAGAGCCTGGCCCTGTGTTCTTTGAATAGGCACTTGTACACAGATCCCTGTGATCTTTTCTCTAGGCTGAGCAGTCACAGATCTCTTCTTATAGGAGAGGTGTTCCAGTCCCTTCATCCCTTTACTGACCCTTTGCTGGAGTTCCTCCAGTAGCTCCATATTCCTCTTGTCCTGTGGAGCCAAGAACTTGACACAAGTACTTAGTACTGGCCTCAAAACTGCTGAGTAGAAGGGAAGATCACCTCCCTTTTTCTGCTGGAAAAAATATCTCCTAATGCAGCCCAGGATACCACTGGCCTTTGCTATTGCCTCACATTCAACTTGGTGTCCACGAGGACCCTCAGATCCTTTTCTGCAAAGCTGCTTTCCGTCTGATTACTTTTCCTTGTTCTTGTGCCTGGAGTTTTTCCTTTCCAAGTGTAGGACACTGCACTCCTTGTTGAATACCGTGAGGTTCCTGTCGGCCCATTTCCCCAGCTTGTTGAGGCTCTTCTGGACAGCTGTACACCAATATGGCATATCAGCCACTCCTCTCAATTCAGCATCATCTTCAGACTTGCTGAGGTAACAACTGTGCCCCATCATTTAGATCACTGGACCCAGTATTGATCTGTGGTGTATAAGGCCAGTTCAGGCACAAACAACATTTTGCACCACCTATCACCCTACTCTGTGCCCATCCAGTCAGTCAGGTTTTAGTCCACCTCACTGTTTGCTCTTTCCGCCCATATCTCATCAGATTCTTCGTAAAGACCTTATGGAAGACAGCACTCAGAGCCTTACTGAAGTCTAGGCAGACAGTATCTTCTGCTTTCCCCTCATCTATCAAGACAGACATCTCTTCGTAGATGACCTGACTGCTCAAGCATGGCTTCCCCTTTGCTGACCAATGCAAACTATTCCTCATTGCCTTCACGTCTTTCATTTCCTTGGAAATGGTTTCCAAGATTAGCAGTTCCATCATTTTCATTCAGGGAGTGTAAACAAGAGCATTAAGAGCACTGGCTAAAGAAGAACATAACTGTAATGCTTGCAGTAACTTGCATTTCTGAGAAAATGTTACACTGGCTTAATTGGATCTACAGTAATCTTTACCATTTTGAAGGTTTCAATTCTGAGATTACTATTGAGTGAACCCATCCTTTTCTGCCCATATATTAGAATGGATTAATATTTCACATTCGCATGAAGAAAAAAATATTTTCAGATGTTCTGGTAATGAAGCCTCTAACTATCAGATACTTGTAGTGGAATGAAGGGTAGTACCAAACATCATAAAAATAAACCAAAATCCATTTAAATTCCATTTCTACTAGACTGTTTATTTTTCTGATATACAGAGAAGTACATGTTAAGACATTTGTGTTCCTGCATTACCAATCTTGTTTCACAAAGTATTCCAGAACATTCTAATTGAAAACTCCCTAAAATTTTAATGAAATGTTTATATACTTTTAAACTTACAGGATTTCGCTTAAATTGTAATCTCATTTTTCCCCCGGTACACTTTGGTAATATTTAATATTTAACATTTAGTAGTACTTAGGAATATTTTGGCTATAAAAAATGAATGATAAGAAAACGTATTACAGGATCACATGATGTTGAACAAAATTCAGAGGAAGCACTTCAAAGTTACTTGTTTTCAAAAATCACATATTTCCACAATTTTTCAGCATTTACACATTTTTTTCACCTTGGAATGTTTTTCAGCTAAAACTGGAGTGATACACAAAGTGAAGCCATTACTTTTGCCTAAGGTGGTTGTACAAAGATTAACGATAACCTCATACATATCAGGGGTTTGTGAATACATTTCTTACCAGTCTAGCATTGCTACACTAGAAATTAATGAGGTTCCCTCCTGCAGAGTCCACTTAAGCACTGACAAGATTCTACTAAAAAACTGTACAAGAAAAAGGCAAGGCTTGTATCTGGCAAGGAGGACCATTCTTTTGGTCTCGAGGCTGTTAGAATTCAAGAATCAGGTATGGGCACAAGCTTTGGTTTAAAATGCAATGTCCATGATTTAAGGAATTCCCAAATATTTTTTCTATAAACCAGAATTTTTAAAATTAATAATGTATAGTCATAAAACTGTGAAATAAATACTACATGGTGCAATTTTTCAGTTCAGAAAATATTCAGATCTCAAGGAAGTTACATTACCTTGATCTAGCTTCAGCTTCTAATAAAGAACTACCTTCCAGATGTCTGCATTTTTGCTCTACAGTATTTTTTCATTCAAATGGCAGTTACACCTGCAAAATGCTATATACTTTTTTTTTTAATAAAGTTAGAAAAAAACAGTTTACAGGAAACAAAAATCAAAGACAAACAGGAGTCTTTTGCTGGAAAAAGGCACTTCAGCATTTAAGATCAAGTTTTATAAGTTGGATGAGTCTCTTAGTGCTGCATTCCAGCTTGGCCTCATCTACCGCCCTGGCGTTCTAAGCAGTACGAAAATCAGTCTTAAGTCATGATTACCCACTAGAGATTCAGATTTCAAGGATATGAAACAAGCAGATGAATATCATTCAGCAAATAACTCTGCTGGAGATCAATAGAAAAGCCATTGCTTTAGGGGTTATTGCCAGAGGGGTCCAGTACTTCAAATTTCAAATACGATATTAGAACTAGCTTATATCAGGTCATTATCATTTTATTTCATGTCAATCCAGCTGCACTATAATGCCATATTTTGGAAAAACAAGAGATTTCTTCTTTCTCAAGTAACATACAATAAATTACATACACACCACTGAGTATTTTGGTTTTGTTTCCTCTAACTAGAGAAGATGAAAACTTCATCTTACTGACTGGAATTAGATCATGGTATATAGCACATTTTCGGCAGCTAATATTTTGGGTCTAATTTTTTTCTTACTTTTATATTCACTGCTATGGAATAATATTGTAAATATATTTGTAACAATTTCACAAACATTGCAGCCATTTAATCTCTGTTGTGGTTGTGTGCTGTATCTGCCAGAAAAGCTGCTACTGTAATTTAGCCCCCCTGAAGCATTTCTAGTGCTCAGTGATCCATAGCAAAGTAACAATCAGACCAGGAGATTTAATACAACGTGTCTCATGCAGATCACCAGCAAATGTGCAACTGCTAATGGTTTTCCTATCCTGACCACCTGTTCAGAAGAAGGTGGAAGCATTAGGTTGTTCTCATTTCATTCGTAATCACTCCCTGGGGTGAGTAAGAGACATTAGCAATAGTCACACTATTGAGAATTTAAAATCAACCTTCAAGATTTAGAAAAGTTTTCAGGTTTTCACAGGGAAAGTGAAAATGTTTGTAAAAAAAATTCTGCAGCTGAGTGCTAAACTTACCATTTGCTTTAGGAAAAGTTCATTTGGACAAACAGAAATAAGTATTCAAAAAAGAGATGATAAAGTTTGATCAAGGACATGAAATGAATGTTTATTAATTTATTTTAATAATTAGACACAATACTGTCTGATCTTTGGCAGTCTGGCAGGGGATTATAAAAACCAGATTATTTTCAACATATTCTGATAATTTGGCCCATTTCTTTCCCAGGTCTTTCACATGTTCCCTGTAAGGTTTCCTTTACCTCTTTCTGCATTACCTGGCTATTTCCTCTAAGTTTCTAAGAAATCACAGTTAACAATGAAGCCAGGCAAATTCTTAGAATCCCCTTTCTTGATTAGAGTTTGTTTTCTCTATTTTTGTGAAGGCTGCAGTGAGATTTTCCTCCAGGAAGAATGTTCATGTTAGGTCCTTGCGAAGAACCAAGAGAAAATTGGCTGTTTGCTTTGAGGGGTGGAAAAATAACTGAAAGAGAAGAATTTCAAGAAATAAATCATACCTCATTGAGTTCACCTTGAGTATTTGTATTTCCTGATCTCTAGAAGACTCTAAAGCTTTATGATGCTTTATTCTAAAGAATTTTTTCTGACTACTTCCTTTCCCAGAGTGTAATTAATTGTTCATTAAGATTTTATTTTAATATTTATTCTGGTTTTAAATTTCTTTATATTTCTCAGATTCAAGGTTTGTAGATAGTATCTATCTATCTTATATTGCTATATAGGGCTCTACATACTGCCTTTTTCAGCAGTAGGTATTATGAAATGAAAAGAAATTTTGCAATGTGTTCTCATTTTCTATAGTTACCTGGTTTATACCAGTGAACCTGGATACATGTGAGTATTGGAACCCTTTGGATTCAGGTATGGTCTGAGTCCAATTCTTCAAAGGTCGTCAGTACTTTGAAAAAAACCCTACATTTGACCAGTCTGGTGGAAGTGTGGAGAATATAGAAATAATTATGTACCTAGACAAAGAATTACGTCTTTTTGGTTGACTGTGGATTTTGAAAATTATTAGATTCCCCAATTTTTAATCAGGTTCTTTACATTTTCCTATACATTTAGAATATTGATATAAAATAGTTTAATGCATTTAAATTGTCTGTGTAGGCTAAATTATATAGGAATTCTCTGCTAGCTCAAAATTATTATAATCAATTCTGAATATGTATTTAAGACAGAAGTGAAAATGTTCTGTGATATGAAAAGCCATCCATACATCCCTAACTCTGACCTGAATCAACATTTTGAAAGAACGTAACCATCATTATTCATGACTTACTATCACTAAAAATTGTATCAGAATATATAATTAAATAATTAATAACTACCTTTTCAATATACCAAAGACTGCTCATTTTTCCATTTTTTCCCCATCCCCTATTGTCCATTATTTATAGGAAAAAAAATATTTGTAATTTCCTTTTTTGGTTTTGTTCTAATAAATACATGTTCCTTGAAAGTGAGCAACAATTCTATTTAATACTTAATTAAACACAAATGCATTTCCAAAACAGTTATTATGTCTTGAGTAGGATTCAGTAAGCAACTGCTTCTCTATAATTTAAACATTCATCTACCACAACAACTATATATATGATTAATTAATTACAAAATATGTTACAGTTATAGACTCTTCTAAGACCACTTAGGTTTCCTGCACTTCTAAGCTGTTTAACTGGCAATGGAATAGTTTGAAGCACTCTGCCTGCCAAGGCTCCTTCTCATCTGGAAGTCTGGGATTCCTCTGAGCATGCCCTCCATCCCTCACTCCATCCAGGCTCCATAGCCATGGAAGGAAAGGTGTCTCATGCTGGAAAAAAAAATTGCACAAGTGTAACAAACCTTCAAAACAACACAGCCAAAAAAGTATCTAAGAAAAATTATGTTAATGATTACCAAAAGTAGTAGAGTAATGTAATCCTTGCAGAGATAGATAAATTTTTACAGGGAATACAGAATGAAAAGCACGGTTCAGATAAGGACAGATGATTTTACCAATACTTTACCTCAAAAATTGTCATGAGCATAAAACTATATATTCATTTTAAGCACAATAAGGTTTTAGAAATCATTTGTCAGTCTCGGATGTGGAACATAATTAATACTAGACTATGCCAGCAGAATGATCACTAGTACTATGAAGGCTTTATGAAAAGGTACAGGTTGTACAGTCAAAGTAAACTTACACTTGATGGCATTATGTTTTCTGGGGAGTTTCAAGGAAAGGAGTTTAGTACACAGGTTCTGGTGATAATGAGACTACTTCATAGCTAAAAAGCCCTGCTATCCTTTGTGTGTGAAATATTTTCCTTTAAATATTTTTTTTTACAATAAAAGTAATATCTAAAATTTATTACTTATGCACTTATAAACTTGGATATTTATATATGAAATATTCAAGGCCAGGTTGGATGGGGTTTTGAGCGACCTGGTTAAGTGGAAGGTGTCCCTGTCCATAGCAGGCAGGTTAGAACCAGATGATCTTTAAGGTCTCTTCCAACCCAAGTTCTATGGTTCTGTAGTATCTAGTGTAACTATTCTATGGTTCTATAATACCTCTCACATAAAATTTATGAAAATGTAGGTGTTTCAGTATCCAATTTTTTTTTGCATAATCAGAATGCCAAACTAAAGATATCGAGGACATAAGTTAACACAGAAATAAATTTTCGTCTTAATGATGGTAAATTATTTCCTTTTCAAATGAAAAAAAAGGTTTTTTAGGAGTGAGCATATAAATCTAAAGATTACCTTTAACAAAAAGTAATTCTTCCAATCAGGTGACATCTTCATTCCATTGTTGTCAATGACAAAAAGTAATCATCCTTAACTTTGAAAATGAAGCAGTCCTATTCTCTTGTATGCAGTTCCTTTATTAAATTTATATGGGACAGTAGCAGTTGAGAAATTTTGCTTCACTTCTGGTGTCTCTCTATTCCTTTTTCTTTTTTTTTCAAATTTAAAAGTGCCTTTATTTCCTTATAAAGCAAATATTTACAACATATTAGCAAGGGAAATAAAGCATTGAATGTATTGCAATTTGGTAATACCCAGAAAAAAATATGGTAATTGATAGATACATACTTTTTTTCTGTACATAAAAACATTAACAGATGCAGTCATTACGTCTAGTGTTCTTAGCATCTGCATGTGTCTGTGTAGAAAGCTAAGCACAGCTTAAGAATGTACAATATCTTTGCAGCTGTGGCATAGTGAGAGAAGAAACAAAAAAGCATGAATGTAAGGCAAACAAGGGCTAAGAATGACTTGGGAAGAAATACAGAACCAATCATTTATCAAAATATTTATACTACAAAAAAATGGATACTATGCTCCAGTTTCCTGCCAAATTCTACTCCCCTCAATAAAATGTTCAATTTCATAGTCTTGAATGAAACATAGACAAAACAACTATTTAATGACCACAAGTGATGTAAGAAGAGAATCAAATTGAAATCAAGGTTTTGTCCATGAGTTTTGACAGACAATATTAACAACTAGAAACTTTAAAAAGCCATTTAACTAATGTGTTTTTAGAATCTCTCCTTTCTTTTGTAATGACATGCCAATGTGTCAGTTTTGACTCAAATACTCTTTCAGTTGTTAAAAATTACTCTGATTTTTTTCCCTTAGCCAGAATGCCATTGGCATTCACCAAGCAGAGATCAGAAAAACAAACCTTTTGTTGAAGATCATTCAGTTTGAGTGTTTAAATGGAGACCAATGACCTTGAGATATAAGCCTGTGTGCAAGAACTTTGTATCATTCAGAGCTCAGAAGTGATCTCCTCTCCCTGCAGTAATTTTGAAACAAGTGTGCTTGAGCTTAAATGCTTATGCCCTCCAGCCAGCCTTGGGCAGAAACCTGCAATGAAGGTTTCACTTGAAGCAAAAGGAAGAAATCTGAGTGCTAGAATACATAAATGTGGTTATTAATTTTTCATTGGCTACTTTGTAAGAAATACTCTAGGATGGCAACATTTTCACTTTGCCTCTGCTAGAGAAAAAAGGGAATAAAATATTGTCCTGATCATTTGCTCTGTGCAGCCCATGACATTTTGACAGATTTCTTAGATCTTCATGTTGTGGCAGGTTGCATGTGTTTGCTTTCAGAGATACTGAAATAGTATGCACGTGAATATGAATCTACTTCTGAAGTGGATTTTTTTAGGCATCGTTCATGTGTACAGACGTACCAGCTTTATGATACTACCTATTCTGACTAGAATAATTACATTTTTTATTGCATCCTTTTCTTCCACATACCCCATGAGATACCTGTTCCATGAAAGGGAGGTCTGAAGAGATTGTTTTGGGGCACAGAAGTGCTGAGGAAGTGGAGTTATGCATCACATCAAGGAGTGTAACTTTGATAGGACTGACCTGATTTCAGATCTGATTTCACCAAAGCAGAGGACATTATCATCTTCAGAGTTTAATTCTGTTCTAATTTACACTTGTATAAATCCAAGGAAATAAGTGAAAATGGAATTCAAATAGAATTATCTTACATAGGATCCTTTCTACAATTAATATATGTATCACTCAAGATTATATGTAGTTATCCTTATTATGAACACATTCAGTTAAAAAATATTTTGAGATCTGCAAATTTTATCATTGTAATAAACCTTAAATCTTGGCCAAGGACTTACAAGAATAAGTCCATACCTAAAGACAAACCATCAGTAATATCTGAAGAATAATTAATGACCTTAAAATTGAATTGTTCTTTAAGTAGCTGATCACCAAATCAAACACCAATGTAATCTGAAGATGTACAAAATCAGATATTTCACTCATTATATTGCATTTGAATGCCAATGTTTTATTAGCAGCCGTGAGTTGGTTTTAACCCAAACACTGCAGATGGGTTATATGCAACCCATGGCATTTTGCACTCAATTTTCTTCCATTGACTAAAACTCAAGTCTGGGGTTTGTTCTCTTACTTGTATTGCTGTGAAGAAGTTATAACTTTGGTAAAGTCCAAAGTCGCATTTCACAAAGGAAAGAAAATTAAACTTGACCTTTGTTGAAGCTGCAAAGCAGTGACACAAGGAAAAGAAACTAATACAAAGTTTTGTTTTGCTCTTCCCTGTAGTAACCTATAGTTATCTTTTTTTCAAAGCAATTTCTGTATGCTGGAGTTCAAACCTAAGTTCAGTTTCAAGCTGCTCATTCTAGTGCAATTCCAATACTGCTGGCACTTCTGGAAAGCAGCCCAGGTGGGTTTAAGCATAGTATACTGTAAAAAAAGTAATTTTCCTGGCACACTGTAAGAGATCAGGTATTGCTGGCCTTTACAAAAAATATTAATATTTATACAATATCATTTATTCATCTCTCTGATTGTTATTATGTAGAGATACAGAAGTACAAATCCTTCAGTAAGACAGAACTTACCTTCTGATGCATGGATAAACGAATACATTCATAGACATGTAAATTAAATGATTCACTTTCCACTGTAAGAGATGAAGTTCCTCTCCATTTGAATGCATATATTCTGTTATATATTGTATTGCTTTGAAACACAGTTCCTTTACAAGCACAGTCATTTGTGCCCAGTGGTTCAGGGAGTCGTGTTATTCCTCTATTTCTGTGAGAGACAGAGCTTTCCAATTCAACTGCTATAAACCCAAGACAAGCTATTATTGTCTGTCTACATTAGCTTGTGTTTTCTGCTTTGCAGCATATTTAACTACAAGCCATATAACATACAATTTAAAAAGAGAAAATGTTCTACTTTATGCTCTATTTTAAAGAGATAATCAGATTATCATCTGATGATGACAATGCATCCTTAAGTGTCACTAGTAATCTGTGTGCATTTTGTAAGGACAGTATGTAAATATGCATTTCAGTGGATTTCCAAGCCAAAGCGTTTCTACGTATCAAGAAAGTATGACATTTTTTCCCAAAGAAAAGCTCTCAGTAGAAGGGGTAAATTTACCAGATATTCTTTAGTGTGTCTCAATTACTGAATCTGTACCTTTCAGTCAAAGCAATGCTCTACAAACCAAAGCATGCGAAATATGAATATTTTCCACTATTTTTCCACTTCCACGAGTTGGAAGCTATCTCAAAGCTGGTTTAGTTTATGAGCATTGACAACCATTCCTTAGGAAAACCAGTTCTGAGTAGGCTGCAGACTGCAGAAAAAATGCTCTGAAAGGATTCGGAGCCTTTAAACACACAGTTGTGAAAATAGCCTACTTGCTGTTCCTAGTACTCAAAACCAATGCACTAGGAAAAAAACCAAACCAATCTTGAGGTGGAGGCAGGAAGCTGGAAAGGGATTGTGCATACTGGTTGAGGTGGGTTTGAATTAACTGCTGCATACTCATGAATGGATGAGTGTTAGTAGAAGAGGTTCTGGAGAAGCAGGAATGGTATGCTAATTCCTTCTTTAAGGGTGAGTAAGGGAAAGATACAACTGACAGGTAAATCTTGACAGAGACAGAGGCTGGGGTTCAGTTCCCTTTGTATATGTAACAAGTGCCAATTAATTTTTCCAGAGTCTCCCTATTATAGAATTCCATACACTTCCTTGTCAAGAAACATTGGATTGTGAACTTGTATGAAACAGAAAAATAATAATTACTGCAATTTTTTTCTATATAATTATTTTGTGTTCCAGGACCCCCTCCCTGACCCCGAGACTTCTGCTTGTGTTTGTTTCTTATCAAGGCAAAGATCCTGTCGTTTCTCCTAGAGAGGTCTCTATGATCTTATGATAAAAACAACCATTGTGCATAAGTGTAAATACTGAAAGTTCTGCGAACTGCACAGCTGAAAACTGATTCAGAAAGAGTTGTTTTGCATATGGTTTTGCATGAAATACTATTTTTCAATTTTTGCATTTGTTATTGTTGCAGTGAAAAGCGTGTAAGAAAACTTACAATGTGATTAAAATGGACAAATCTGTTACAAATACAACCATATGAGATGACCGACAACATATACAATGAGACAGAAATATATTCTCATTTCTGTCTGACAGAAAATAGACTGAAATTTAAGATAACATGATATTAACAGTACCAGGCAATACAAACAGAAAACAAAAAGCCAATTTCCTACAATTTAAAAGGAGTTTGTGAGAAATCAAATATTGCTGTCTATTAATTAGCACAGACCCTTTTCTTTAGAAAGAGTCAGGAAAGATGATTGCTTAACTCAAAAGGTATTTATAGATATTCTATGCTATGAATAAGCTTTGGCCTGGTACATTTTCTTACTTTACATTCACGTCTGTAGATTTATCAGTGTATTCTGAAACAAATTTTAAGATGATCAATATTAAAATGCATGTATAGGAGATTTCTTCACAAAAATAAAGGATAATTTTTATGAGTAAATTAAATTCTTTATGAACTGAAAGCACACCCTCTACAACTAGTGCGGCAGAAGTGTGTCTCTTGATACAACTTTTTAGTAAATTACTAATTTTTTTAAAATGTGTCAAAAATCAAAACTTTTCTGTACTTGATATTTTGGATTGCAATGTGTTTCAGATTATGTTATGCTTAATGCTCCTCTGTGCTTAGCTGGTTTAGAATTGAAAGTGGATGTTAGTGACAATGAGGAAGAAAACAGGAATCAGGTGAGCTCAGCTGAGATTGCCATACATACATCAGTCAGTGTTTATCAGGCAATTCAGCCCCAGCAGTCTCAGTCTCTGAGATGTTCTGCTGGGATTGCTCATAGGTCTTGTGCTGTTTTTGTTTCCTCTGCTTAGGGAATATGGTCTGAAACATACTTTTGCTTTTTAAAGAGGCTGTATGAAAAGATCCACACCAGGTTTTTCCATTACTATGGAAATTGAGGCATATATGTATGAGAAGTGGATTGCAAGCATATAAAATAATTTTAGCACCCTGCAGTTGGCCTTGAAACCTGTTACAGTGCTCCACCTCTGAGTACAGTCACAACAATGTGGACAGTTTTGACTGAGTTTTGACTAAAAACCACTGCATGTTACATTGACTTTGGCACTTGAGTTGTTGGTAGCAAAACCGGACAAAGCAATTGTAGAAGTTCAGCAATAACCAAGTCCAGCAGAGTGATGACTGCTGCAAGAGTGGCAGCAGAGAGATTGTTCCATAAGGCTGGTCAGGCTGTGAATGCTCGTGGCCTTAAACCACAGCAGTTTGTCAGGGAGGGTCAGCCTACAATGTGCACCACTATGCTTCTGAATACCTTTAAAAGTGAGAACAGCAACAGCAAAAATACTGCAACCTTAAACAATATGGACATAAACAGTCAAGTTCACAATTTTGTTTTTGTCTTTTTTTTTTTTCAGTTCCATCCACTGTCCCACTCTGCTCCCACTTTGCAAATCAGCATGTTTCCTTTAATTAAATAAACACTGTAAGTAGCAGATTTGACAGAGGAATCTCTGAAGAATATGTCTGTGTCTGCAAGAAGAATATGAACAAAGCACAAAACACATCCCCAGTAAAAACAGACTGATTGTGCAATATTGGAACAAAGAGGGGAGGTTCTGGCTGTAGTGAGAAAGCTGATGATACAAGGGAGAGAACAACCAATTAATGAGTATGTTTATAGCATGGTAATTGCCAGTTCTGGGACCAATACATGTTAAGCACACTTAGCAAGTTTTCTGATAACCTTCTCGGTGCCTAAAATTGTTCCTAGCACATGCCATGCTTACAATTCATCTGCTTCTCATAAAACCAGTGTTGCCAAGTAAGGTGAAAAATCTATCAAGTGGTAATAAAAGCTAATACCCTCTTAGGGGTGCCTTATTCTGTGGATTTATAGATGCTATAAACCCTCACTGTGGGTAAATTCACAATGACTATGTTTTCCAGAGTTCAAAGGCCTTCAAGAGCGGGTAGGCTTAGACCTCCTTACCCCAAGAGACATCATCTGTGAATCGTGTATGAAACCTTTAGTGCGGATAGCACGATGTAACCATTGCAGCTGTCAAAAATGCCACAGTTTCTGCACAACCAAAAGTCAAAATCACCTTTGGCTGGGCCCTGAGATCTCACAGCATCAAAATAAACTGCTCATCCAGTTGGCTGAGTACTTGGAGACTCCAAGGGATAGCCTAACACTAGCATTTTGCATAATCTGTATGCAAACAATAATGATTCATTTCACCTGCTCTGGAGTCAGGATGATGCCTTCCTGTATTGTTTTGATCCATTGGGCAATAAAAGCAACACAGCCTGGTTCAAGATGCAAACAGAACTCCAGCTTACAGCCACTCCATCAGCTGCAGCATCAACTCTGCCTCATAAACAACGTTTATTTCTCCATGGCTAGAAAATTGGTTATTCCAGCCATTACCTATTCAAGACAGATTTCACAGACAGCAGTACATGAGCTTGCTATTCACACAGCACAAAAAGACATTTCCATTTATTGCAATGTCGTCTGTCATTCCCCTTGGAAATGTTATTTTCTCATAATGTGTACAGGTGAGGAGGCTGGAATTTTTTTTTTTCTTTTTGATCAGTCCTTTTCCTAACCAAGAACTGGGGGTGGGAAGGAAAGATATTTTTATTTCCTCCAAACCCCAAAACCATCAAGAGAAAAGACATTAATTATCATACACTTTTGCCATCATCTGTTCCCTTCCATTTTAACTCAGTAAGTTTGCTCACACTCTCAGAAAGCTATCTGCAGAGAACAAGGGGTGAGCCTATGCCAAAAGAAGCCTCTATCAAACCTAACGGACAAGCTTCTGTGAGAAGAGGCCAGTGGTTTTCTTCATATGTTTAGCACCCTGGAAGGAATTATTCTTATTTTACTATGCCACTTTTCTTCCAAGAGGCAGCCCATCTGCCCCTGAAAGTATAGCTTTTGTGGGAATAAGACTTTGAATATAAATCCTCTTTGTTCACACCAAGGAAAAAGACCTTGTAAGAGCCAATGGAGCACAGAAAGGCAAGAGGTATACACCAGAAAATAATACTCACACAGGTAAAAGGAAGTGAACAAACCAGCCATATAATGGTAAATAAACTCACATGACTGTGACAAACCACACATAAAAAAACAAACATATGGCCTTACTGGATTTCCCAGCACTACTTCACTATGTAAACTCAAGAACAACACATGGAAAATCAGTTCAGAAACAGAGACAAATGTGGCAGGTGGGGGCAAAAGAAAACCAAGAGAAATACATGAGGTCTCTACATGAGAAATTTTGTGGCCATGGTTATGCTGAGGCCTGAAAAAGCTCTGTTCATCCACTTTCTCTTTCCTGCATTGAACACCATCCGTTCTTACATCCTCTCTGCTATACTGATACAATTCTTCCAGGAATCAAGGGTATGTGTCTTAATTCTATGACGAAAGACAGGCTTGGAATCTTTCACCTCAAAACCATGGTCATCCCAAAGTGGTTAATTTCATTCACATTTGGCCTTAGTCAACACCCAGCATTCAGCAACATGCAGTTCAGAAGCTTGTTCAAGACACATATTTAATGGTCAAATGAATATAGTCCTTAAAAACAGTATTTACACTTTCCTTGCACTGTGTTTGTGGTGCACCTGTTTCAATACCCTCGGTATTGAAGTGAGTGCTGGTCTGAAAGGTACATTTTGCGGTAAGAGATTTACAAATGCCATGACAGAAATTTTAAGGAAAAATAAAAGGCCACACTGAAATGAGCACCGAAAGTAAATATGTACACCAAAAAGTTTATTAAACTAATTTTTATCTGCATGTTTTTCTTCACTGCTAAAAATCAAAAAACCTCTGAATGAACAGCATTCACTGAGACCCTGAAAAAAGACAAGAGGGAATGGCCTTAAACTGAAGGAGGACCAGTTTAGATTAGATATTAGGAATAAATTCCTTACTCTGAAGATGGTGAGGCACTGGGACAGCTTGCCCACAGAGGGTGTGGACTCCCCATCCCTGGAGGTATCCAAGACAAGGCTGGATGGGGCTCTGTGTAACATGTCCTGGTGGAATCTAGTGGATTCTCAAGACTTCTTTGGTTTTAGAATAAAATATTTCTGCAACTAATTGAAGTCAAAGAGTAAAGTTTGTTTTCAATTATATACCATCTCTATATTTTTTGTGTGTGGGTAAAATGAAATTGAGTCCTATGTTTGGGCATGTGCTGATGAGTAAGTTACGTTTCAGTGGCCAGCACAGAGTAGTCATTATCATTTAGGACTACATGTTCACAAACAGAAACATAATTTATGCAGACAAGAAGCAGAACAGTGAATGTAAAAGAGCCCCTGCAAACAAAAACGTGTAGAGATGACAATGTGAGAAATTATGAATTATGGTAATTTCCAAATTGCACACAGAAACTGTATTCTTTTTACTAAATTGACACCCATAATTTTGCATGCAACTGTATATAGGAAATGAGAGGACTGTTGAAAATGCTTTTGTGTAAAAATCTTAATATGAAGATATATTCTGTATAAATAATATATGGCACTGGGAATGACTGATGGGTTGCAGGCAGCAAATTATAAGACAATGATAAAATGGATACAGTTATGTGAAATACATTTTGAAAACTTTCATTTAAAATATAGGGGTCATAGACACTGTGCAAATGGTAAATGTATGTGCTAAAATGGCAAAAACTGAGGATGGCCATTAACTTTTCAGAGTGATTTTTAAGTTCTTATTCTGGCACGTAGATGATGTCAATGCTGATGACTGTGTGAACATATTCTGTGAGTCTCTGTGACTATCAGGCTAGTAGAGTATGCTCCTGGCAGCTGATTTATAGCTGGAAACTATTACGTATATTACATATACTACTTTTATTCTAATTTCTATCTTATAATTTAGGAGCATAATTTCAGATTTGGGACATTTTTTAACATCTGAGGAATTCCTCTGTGTTCTAATTTTGATGGTATCCAAAAAAAGAGCACAATTTTAAACAAGAGTTGAACTGCAGTTACTGAAGCATATATGTACTAAAAACTAAAAGTTTGTTACTGGTAAAAACCTCATGTTTCATTAGATCCTAACTAAACCAGCAAATCCAAGTCATCTAGCACCCCTGGGTGAAGCCAAGATAGGCAAGAATATGGAAATATGCAGAAAAACTTCAGTGAGTCATATTTTACTCTCCTGATTCAGCACAAGAATGGCTTTTTACTGTCTATTTTCTGCTCTGCAGAGGATAAAGAGGACAAGGACTTGCTGGTCATTTCTGAGTGACAACATATTTCCTTGCTTTTATCTTCGACTGAGAAATGTATAACACCAGATTTATTTTTTTTTAAATTTATTTTTTATTAAATACTAAATGTTATTTTTTAATAAACTACAAAAAACTAAAGTAACGCTTCAGTAATTTTCAGTAGTGACTGAGTGTACAGTTGCTAATTATTAAATACAGCTTCAAGAACTTGGATGAATTTCTAATGTAATATTATAGCACTATTATTAATATTTATGTTTCTCATAATTTTGTGAGCATGTTTTCTCTTCTGAACAGAATGAAACCTTAAATTCGAAAACAATTTCAGTGTTGTCACAAGCATTCAGATCATTAAGATCACAATAGAAACCAAAACTATCACTGTATTAACAGCTAAATTTCCTCAGGACTACTAGATAAGATGAAACATACAGTTCTCATCTTTGGTGTTTTCTACTAATTACCTAATTATATATTCATTGTTATCTGAATGCTATTCATCTTTTCTTTGAAAAGAAGTATCTCCTCACTTGTTTTCACAGAATGCATGTAATGAGCTTTTCTATTTTTAAGTCAAACTACCTGTCCAAAGGCAAATATTTACCCAGTGCCTGTTCACTCCCATTGTTCTCATTTCTCTGGAAAGGGAGAATTCTTTCCTAACTGACTCTCTTTAATCTTGGATTTGTGTTTCACAGTAATACTTTTTAGCTTTTATACCTCTGACGGAAAAGGAGGTGAAATTGAAAGAGATTTTTTTTCTTCTGGAAAAAGACTACACCTGTTTATCAGATTTCTGCCTCACATTACCTCTCATTTACTCATTTTGCAGTCTACGGATTCAGTGGAAAAACAAAAACCAACCTCGCTTCACCCTGCCAATACCTCAACGCCTTCTTTGTTTTTCATTTTCTGTGTTTCTTCTGTGTCTTGAGCATAAATATTTGTAAATCCATCCCTAGCAGGGCTGAACAAATAAAAAAGGAACTCTAGCAGTGGTCCTTCGGTGCACTAGGACATACATGCCACCCTTCCAGCATAATTTTTAACCACCACAGATCTTGTTGGAAATAACTTTTCAAAAATGACACTTGAAGTAACAGTTGTGATATATTTTGATATATTTAACACATTATCTTTGTTTGAAAGCGTCTGCTAAGGAAGGCAGCAAGTTGAAGGCAGCTTTCAGAAGAGCAGGAAGTTGTGGTTGTGGTTGGACAGCTGGATAAACACAATGGCTGTCTGTGCACTTGCTGTCCCCACACTGAAAGTATCCAAATATGTCTCAACCTGTTTGTTCAACAAATGCTTTTCCTAATAGGAGAGCATATTGGCACAGCTTTTTTGCATGGCCCACTAGCTATCTAACGATTTAAAATGTAGGTAAGACAGATTAATGGCAGCTTCTGAATTGTCAGTGCAGTCTGGGTCCTAGGAGACGAGAAAGAGAGCATGTTTTGAAACTAGGAAATCCTCTGAGACATCCATAAGTTTTGGTGGGAAAATAAAGTCCAGTTCTACTCCATTTTCCAGAAAAGCTTCTGGGTAACTTTCCTCAGGAAACAATTCTGTCTGTGAATGGAGGAGCAACTCTGAGAAGGGTGATCACAAAGAACTGTGATTTCCAGTGCAGAATCATAAGCTTCTATATTGGCCAGATGGTTCTACACACATCATTTTCAGTGTGCTGCTTTCTAGGACAATTCGTTTCCCCCTTACTGTGTAGAGAGAAATTAACTATTTATTTCATGCAACCTACTCCGCTGGTCAAATGTCAAATCAATATTTAAATATGATATCATACAAGTAACAGCATAGCATAAATATATTATCTTACTTTCTTTTCCAAGTTACAGTTCTTCTTAGAGAACTTCTATTTAAATAGAAGTTGCATCCTCTATTTGATACAATAATGTTGGCTGTCTGCAGGATGTGCATTTAAGTTTTAGGAGTAGAGATAAGTATTTCACTCTTTATTTGAACAGGAAAGGAATGTAAATCTTAACATGATATCCCTGATGACTACGTGCTAGCAATTGTGAAAAAAGAAATCTTGATAAAATGTACCAATGGAGAAAATACTGAAATAAATGAAATAGAGTAAGAATCAGCTCTTACATATAGTTAATTGATAGTAATGTGCAAAATCTATGATCCCACCACCAGATGCAATGCTTATCAGCTAGCAAAACCAGACACACACAAAGCTGTTTATTTAAAAATAAAATAAAATAAAATAAAATAAAATAAAATAAAATAAAATAAAATAAAATAGAATAAAATAAAATAAAATAAAATAAAATAAAATTTAATTTCCTAGCAAAGTTTACAGTTACCTAAAGAAAGTACAGATATTCTGGAACACTTCTGTAATACTGCCTTTAGAGGACTTTAAAATAATTCTCAAGCATTTATTTGACAAATAACTTGTTCAGTATACTTTTCAAATAGAATTTTCTTGGAACATTTTGTTTGCACCAATGCTTAGCACTATTTACGAATTTTCTGATTAAAAAAAGAGCTTCTGAATTCAAAACTAGCATTTAGGTAACTAAAATTGGTATTTAGTACATAAGGGTTTTATCAGTTAGCTACTGGCATGAAGGTTCCAGAGTATTAAATGGAATAAAGGTGACAAGTAAACCACTGGTTTGGCACTCAACTCATGTAGTCAAGGGTGCAGTCAAAGATGTCTTCATCCCACTAATGGCAACAGGATTCTCTCCAGGGAAGTGTATATGGACAGTGCAGCCTCAGATGACTGCTGCACCAAGAGGAAGTAAATCTTTGAGGCAATTCTGAGAACACAAACACAGATTCCTTAATCTTTATCTGTAATTATGACTAAAGATACCACATCCTTTATTGCTTTTTGTTCATTGACAGTATTGCTCAGCACACTGAACAACAGCTGGGAATTGCTGACATGCAGTATGGTCCTTGTTCCTCACCTCTTTCCTGGACTCCTCTCCCAAAACATGGCATAAGACAGGTTCTTTATCAAAATATTTCCTGTAAGGTAATGCTGAAGACACTTCAGATCTCTGTGGCTGGGAAAGGCTGGAGAAACAAACCCACAACAGTGCAAACTCAGGAGTTTTCAGTTTGAATTATATAAGTGGGAAAGTTCTTTAAATATTAAGAGCCACAGCTGTTTTCCAAACTAACTTCCTGCTGGTGAGATTTATTCTGTCAAAAAAAGTATTTCCTCTGTACTCTCAGGAATTCAGAGTACTTACATACTGTGTGTTTGTGAACTGAATTGCTTGTTCCTGGGAGAAATTCTTTTCTTTGTCAAGCAAGAGGAAATCTAGTCAAACCCTTGTGAAGTCAAAGGGCTACTGCAGTGAAATGAAAAAGAGGGATTGATTAATTATGGCTCTGCTAATTTATCACTTCAATTTTTGTTTGTTTCCTAAACCAATTATTTCATAATGTTTAAAAGAATAAGACTCTTCAGAGCACACAGAATATCACTTTCTTGTACTCGATGGGATTAATGTTTTATATTTGCATAGAATTATACTGAATTACCTATCCCCCTGTAAAATAAAAAGGTATATTGGATCCACTATCTAAGGTTTTATTTTTCTTTTCGTCTTGTTGTTTCTGTATATGAACTCTAGAATGTAGTTCGAAATGGAAGATGATTCACGTCATTTTTATGCATTTGAGATGTTCATTCCTGCATGTAAAAATGCAAGAGAAAATCAATCTTCCAGTTATATTGCAAGCAAATTATATATATCTCTCTACATATATAATAGCGAAATAGTGAAATCAAGGGTAAGAATATGTTTGAAAAAGAGAAAAGAAAGATAGAATGACACTATATTCAGGCAAGAGAAGTGGCTGGGCAGAAAAAGTCTTTTGACATATGTTACATGATTAGCAGAGCATCTCTAATGGTGATACCAGAAATACATTTAATAAGTCTAGTCTGTTCAAGTTTTTCCAATGAAACCTCCATTAAGTGGGGTCCTGGAAGATAAGGCTGAGAGCAGAGAGTGCCTGAAAATGTAAAATTGGAAATTTCAAAAATAGCAGCCTATTGTACTTAGATATTTGTACCAAAGTGAAAGTTCAGCCTTTTCACGTAACAGATACTCTGGGATGGATTTTGTGAACTCCACAGGAACAAAGAAAGTTTCAAAAACCTACTGCATTTCATAATCTGCCTTTCACTTGATAGAGTGTGTAAAGGAACATTTTATGTTTACCTGTTAATTTCCTTTGTCTTTTCCAGTTTTAGGCCCAAACTGGCATAATTCTTCCAGTATTTCTTCATTTACTGCACAAACATAGTCTCAGTTTTAAGGTTAACATAAGGAGATTTATTTATTACAACTGTTCATATTTCTCCAACTTTTACAATCAGAAATAATAACATTGCTTTCATATTCCCATACGTACCAATCCAGGTAGATCTACAGCATAACTCTCCTGATAGGGGACCATATCTGACTGGGTTCTAATCTAACCCACAACAACATTCTTCGTCATATTACAAGCTTTGATCTCAGCTTGCTGCAACTTTTGAACAACAAAGCCCAAACAGACTGCTACTGTAATAGTAGCTGCAATTTATTTTACATGGAACTACTTAAATGCATTTTGCAAAATATAAAAGATTTTGCACCAGCTGAAGTAAACCAGAATTTAAAGTTATGTTTTCTGGTCTGTGTCTTAGCTGTCTTTCACATTGATAATAAAATACTGGTATCCTTCTTTCATCTACACCATGGAAATGTAGGCACCACTATAAATTAATCCTGTCAAGAGGCAAAGATAAGCAAACACCTTGAAATTCACAAGTTCATGAGTGCATGGCTTGTCATATCTTAATTTTAAAAAATCCAAAAACCAAAACCCCAAACTACAAAAACCCCTCCGCTGTGTATTTTTTTTAACCTCAGAACTCTTGTTTTTATACCGAGCAAAAAAAACCTCCAAAGGGGATTGTTCACTTTAAAAAAATCTTTCTCATAGCTGTGCTATAAGGGAACCAATACTTCCTTTTAACACAAAGGACTCTCTTCTGGTCTCATTTCCATATTAACATCTGAATCTGTGAGAACTGCTTCCTGGTAAGTCAGCAATGTTGGTGTCATATACTGATATTCTGAATACACAGAAAATAATTGTTATTTACTGGTTTCACTAGATGCAAGTGTGAGAATGTGAACAGGAAGAGCTGTGGGTGTGGCAGTAAAAGATAACACAGCTGACTTGAAGCTTGTCTTATCTTTTGATGTGCCATTTTCGGAGCTGGTTTTCCTGCGAACCCCCTTCAAACATACATGGCATCTTTATCATCCTTGGGCCCAAGGTGTGTTCATGACAACTGGTGAAGAAAAAAACTGATTAACACATTTGTTTTAAAAGGTGGTAATTCCTAGCGGTATTTTCAGTTAATTCAATCCAGTTCAACATGTAAATCACAGCACTTCCCAGAGCTTTCTTTGGCAGGCAGATCTCCTTTTATGTCACTCTTAGTTTTCTCCTCTGCATTTCAGCATCATGATCTCATCAGATAAACACTCACACACACACACACACAGAATAAAGTAATAAACACAAAGCAAATACTAGTAGAAAAACTACAGGAATTATTATATAATTTAATTTAATATTTTTTGTTTTCTAAACAAATTAGAGTATACAACATAATAGAAATTCTTAGCTGTATGGTTTCAGTTGCAAGGTATATTATTTTACTCAAAAAGGAGGTAATGGACAGAGAAGGTAAAATTACATATCCACTTGAAAAATAGAAGTCTGTTCAATAAGCATGCTGCATGGTTGTATTTCTTTTATGAAACTGAGATAAGGAGGAAACTGTATTGTAGGAGATTTGCGTTTGAATTTAAGACACGTGGCTGAGAATGACTGAGACAAAACGATGAAGTGGCATATTTCCTGTATGCACTTACCTACTGAATTGAAGTCCTAAAATTGAGACATATTTTGTAAGGCAAATTGAAAAACATAGGAAAAATGTCTTTCAGGGGCTAAAATGGGATTGCCTGGGGATTTAAGAATTGTGTGAAGTTGGATCTAGTTTTCCAATAAAAACTTAGCAAGAATTTCATTGTTCTTGTTCTTCAGTGGCGTTAGAGTTTGGTTAGTGAAGGATTTAGCTCTGCTAACTGGGATTGGATAAGGACCACTTCAAACTAAAAACTATGAAAAGAGGATAGAATTTACAAAATTATTTATGAGATCTCCATTGGTACACTAAGACAGCAAGGACTGATGCTATCAGGTAGATTTTCTGTTCTTCCACCCAGCAGAAGTAAGGAAAGATCTATTCCAATAAAATGTTTTCATAAAAGACCACTCAGCAGTCTTGTTTAGGTGGATAACTGGCCCAAGAGAAAAGTCTGGAGGGAATTCTCACTGAAGCTACTCCAAAGGCCACTGCTTGCTTTCCATTCTCTTTCCATTCATTGGTTTGCCTCACAGCCTCGGGTCCTGGGCAGGGATTTCAGTGCCACCCAAAAATCTCAGCCCTTGCACCCAGAGCAGAAGCAGTGAGAGCAAGCCGAGCAGGTCGTTATCAGAACTGGTGACTGTGAAATAATTTTCTGTGCTAAACCTCTCCATCCCCTTCCCATTGGAAAACTGCTCACTTTTTCTTTTCTCTCTCTTCTTCTCTTTCCATATCTCTTTCTTCCTCTGCAGCCTCTGATCTTTATTCATACACTCTAACAAATACAGTTCTGTTGCAATATGTTTGATATTACACAGTTTTAGCCAGTTGAGAATTTTCTGCCTTCAAGATTACAGTACAATGGTTTCTAAAATACACAAAGGAGATAAACAGTGGTTCTCTACTGCTACTCATGAGCAGTCTACTGGTTTGTGTTATGCAAGTGTTAAGCTTTTCACAATGAAGACATTCTGATTCACTTTAAGTTGACTTTACAGATTGCTTTTAATTCATAGGCTGGGGGATTTTGTTTGTTTGTTTGTTTTTCTTCACAGATCTGACTTAGACCAGGACATCATCTCTCAAGAATACTTCTTCGTAACATCAGATAGCATAGGTAATACACGGGAGTAGAAAGGAGGGAGGGAGACAGAGAAGTGGGGAGGTTTTCAAGATTATCTTTTTCTTCACTGAGGCATGATATCTATTTCCTCTTTGCACTTACTGATTGTCACCAAACTTCTAATGCTACATCTTTATTCCTTACCTATAGAATATTCAATGGTGTAATATTGAGATTTCACTCCATCAGACTTTGGGATAGTCACTTTAATCCTTGGTTGAAGCAAAGCAAGGCATCCCCTGAGGCAACCAGGTGGAAATTTCACACCACATTTCCTTATCACATTCTGCAGTAATACATATATCACAGAAAGGCTATTTTAGGTATAGATTGTTCCATATGTTCCATATTTTGGGTTGTGTATTCCTATCCATTATTTCAATGTAAAATCGAGAGAGATAACATAGACTTGTAATATTTCTGAGTGGTCTTTGTTGTCAAGTATTTGATGTTCTTTTTAGAGGTATAAAAAATTCTATTTGATTTTAGTCTGCTTGGTGTCTGTCCCCCAAAATGAACCAAAACATGTGGCGATTTGATGACTGATAACGTATTCAAGGGTCACTCCCACTGGAATCAACACCTTTAAAATTGACTGCTTCACATTTCTGTAGTGTGACAGTATTTAAATAGTGAAAAAAATATATACAATAAGTATATACATATATAGACTTATATACTTAAAAATACAGGAAGGTTTTATTTTTAAAAGTTATTTTTAAGTATTTTTTAAAATCCATTCTATTAATTGAATTTTTCAGTACAAAAAAAGTTTTGGGCTCAAATGAGGAATATTTCTTCCCGAAAATTTGATACAACAATAAGAAATAAGATCTTCAAAATTTTATTTAGAAATTCCTTGTGGCTAATTCTCATTTCTAAATAAACTATCTAAACCCATGGACAAGAGACATAAAGTCTTAGCTTACCCAAATCCTTCCACATTACAAGGCTTGAAAATTACAACTCATCTACTTTCAGAAGACATTTCTTATCCACATTTCAAACAAAATGCAGATTTTATTTAAAGATTTAAAGAACTTTGCATTTCCAAGGGTTTCTCTACTAATTTATAATGACCATATCTCCTAATGAAAGTGGTTACCTTTTTATGTTCAGCCATTACAGAATAAATTTTCCACCTTCATGGACAGAGTTCTATGTTTGCTTCACATAATAAATAACAAGAAATAAAGGGATATCTTTAACTGAGATTTAAACATTTTTGAGGTAAAATGAAAGCAAAGCAAAAATATGTCATTGTTTTCCTCCATGTTTCAATAAACAGGGTTAGTCAGTCCAGGTAATTGATATTAAATTCTATTAATGTTAATTAATTCCTAGTTATTTAAGTTAAATCTCTATAGACAGCCTATGAGCTGTTGTATGTCATACAAACTCCACTCACCTACATTTGGGTTAGCTCCAGAAGAAGTAGATTGCATAAAAAGCAAAGCTTGTGCCAGCAAAAATAAATATTTACGAGCTTCTCAGAAATTAATGTTAAGAAAATTGTATAAATTTTATAGAATCAAAATCAACTTAAATAGTCAGACAACAACTTAGGCTTTCTGCTTCCTCTGCTTAAAACGATTTTGACTTCATGCATCATTGTCCTTTGTTGCTATAAGAAGTTGCATATAATGTCATTGCCTTCACTCACAACACACTACAGGGAATATTAGCATTGGTGGGAAATACAGAGATACGTGTGGGATGGGAAACTATTGTTGTTGCAGAGACATGAAACACATCCACGTTGCTCTTAAAGAGGGAAGAGACTGTCATTATTGCAGAGTAATCAAAGTGAGGGATTTGAAAACTGATTATTAAAGCTCTTTTCACAGTTGTATATGAAGCAGCCTGCGTTAATAATAAAGTGCTCTAGGAATATTGAATACTAATTTAATATTAATCTTATTGAATATTAGGATTAAATGATTAGTTTAGAAGTTTGAAAATGATCATTCTTCAATTATACTGTTGTAGCCATGGCGCATTATTAAACACAGAAAACCAATATTTTGTTGTAGTTCTTCTAGGTGAAAAACTAAACAACAATAAACAAACCTGCAACAACATTATCATCCAGTAATTAAATGATGATAGTATTCCCAAGGGTACACAATTCTTCAGGATACAGGATTTCTGCCAAGAATGCCTTCAGAGGTTTATATAGCTTGATAGGTGTTGTTTGCCAAGCTGATGTGGTCTTTCTCTCACTGAACTTGTTTCATTAATTTGATGTGTGAGAATAAATATTTGCCGTGCAATTAACTGGAGATTATTATGGTCTAATGGAGCTTTCCCATAGAAACAGATGCTCAGCCCTTTAGATGCATAAAAAAGCACATCAGCACCTGGTAAACAGAATGAATCTGTGGGGAAAATACTGTTAAAAACATTTAATTGGGGAACAAAATTGGTGCACATGTAACAGTTTTGGATTTGCTTAACTGAAGTAGCAAAGACAAAAATAACAGTTACCTTGCATCCAGATATGACATTTTTCAAAGCCATTCCGGTACAGCCAGTAAAATTAACAAGCTTTTTTATAGAAAAATACATGTCCAAAGACTCATACATTTATCTTATATATACAGTATTTTATAAAACTAATTATGTCACTATGTATTATGATAAATGAAAAGAAACACACAACTGAAAATTATGAGCTGAAAATCATAGTACTTAATAGGCAAGACATTTTTTGGTTATGACATAGCAAAATAAATATACATATTCTCTGTATTACCTAGATGCAAGCCACTGGAAAAGGAAGTTTGTCTCTCGGTCCTATACATTTAGTCACTTGTCAACTGAGGGATTTGGCACTTTTGGTCATAGTGCAATATAAAGCCCATCATTTAAAGGCTATGAAGTTCTAAACTAAAATAGATAACTATGTAAATAAATAAAAAAGATAGCTAGTTAGTAAGTAATTAAGGGGAAACCCTGGATGGTAGCTTCTCCTAACACTGCATTTCAGAAACAGCACATTTATAAGAAGACTAATGCAACTTACTCAAAGTGAAAATGCACAAATAAAACTGACCAAAAAAATGTCGAGCAGATTAATTATAATTAATTCTACCTCTAAGATACATGGAAATGTTCAGCCTACATCAAGGTATTTTAGGCATTCATTTAGGACTTATGGTTCACCTTTTAAATTCTCCACACACTGTTTCGTATTTTACAGTCATCCAGGTAGTTATGCTCAGTGTGGATAAAAAAGGAGGAACTGTACATCCAATTCAACAAAATAAAGCTAGAACAAAGGAAGCATTGAATCTTCGTAAATATTTCCCTGCAATAGTATGAAACACGAACACTTAAACCATAAATCTAAATCTATGCATCTAAATCCAATTCTATATCTATATATATAAGTAAATATCTAATTTCTGAAACCTTTCCAAATGTCTTTATATTTTTTCAGGCCAGGTACCATCACAGAAAGTTCCTTGAAAGTCTCTAGATCCAGCAACATATTATCTTTACCACAGAAAGAAAGTTCAAACCTTATAGTATAATGCAGGCAGAAAAGAGATACAAAAGTACCTACTCCATTATTCTTGAGAATTACCTTTGTCTGAAGACTCCCTTGTTAGTGCTGTGGCGAAAGTTAAAATGCCAAGCTATGTTAAAACATCAGACTTACTAGATCTAGATCGGAACATCAGAGGTCACATAATTCATAAGGAAATTTAGAGGCGTCGGATTTCCTCCCTCTATTTAAAACTTCTGGTAATCTTGAAGCAAGACTTAGTTTCCAGTTCTAAGTGCTTATAATCCTTCATTCTTGGGTGTTTTTCAGAGAGGCCCTGCTGCCCACCTGCTCTGGCATTGTAAGCAACATGCAGGCATGCCTCAGGGTGCACGTCCAGAGCTTCCTGGGGACCAGCTCCTTTCCTGGCATTAGCATATTTTAATCCTTTTTAGTCCTGAACTGAGGTCGGCTGCAGGACCAAGGCTGGCTTTCAGATACACAGAAAGTGAGAGGTGACAAAACAATTAAATCCACCCACAAACCAAATACTAAGGTAAGAGATCCTCCAGACCCAGAAGTGAGTGACAATAACCCTGTCAGGATTATATTGCCCCTGGGAATGCCCAGTCCATTTTCCTGATGTTTCTGAGACAAGTCAGGATTACAGCACTAAACCTGAGTGCAGGGTAAGGTCCTGCAGTGAGCAGGAAAGCCGTTGATTTTTGGGTAAGATCTCCGTGAAGACACAAAAACCACAAACACTGATTCACCCTGACATTACAATAAAGCAGTTATCTCTCTATAGTTTCTCCACAATCAGAATCTCACCCTGAAGTGCCTTGCAGAGCAAACAGCAACCTCACAGGAAAGTTCCATTATGCAGATAATGCAGCAGAGGTGCAAGGATGTGCAGATCTTAGAGGGCACCTATGTCTGAAACTGTTCTTGCTAAAAAGGAGAAACAGGAGATTATTTTGCTATGGTACTTGCCACAAAATATTACAGTTTATAACTGATAACTGAACATCTTCACTGATAAAAGAGCTATCAGATAAAGTAGAGTAGATATTATATAGATGTTAAGAAACACAACATGATTGCCCTTATAATAGTATCCTGCCACATGACACAATGAAAGCCTTTGTGATGTTACTTGTTGTGATGAAGTAGCCACAATGAAAAGAGAAATTCTTCTCCCTGGCTCCTTAAAAGAGCATGTCTTGCCAACCTTAAAAACAATTAGTTTAGTGAAATGAACGAAGGAAGGCTGCCTCATTTAAGGCCCCATGAACAATGTGGTTTCTTTGGTTAGCTGTGAGCTACTTTTGAGGTTTCCCAGGTAGGTGTATTTGCTTTCTCTTTACATCTGTTGCCACTGGGAACTATGTACCTCTCATATCGCAACTGCTATCAGTAATAAAACAACAAAGTGGGGGGCAGGCTGTCAACTAAATAAGGCAGTAAGAGGCCACATTAGAAAACACTAGGGCAGTTGTGGTGATGATCAAGAATATAAGAAATACTAATATAAAATTAGAAAAAAGTCCTTGACAGTTATTTATAACTAATGACAATAACATTACACCAAAGAAGGTGATGGACAGAGGGTAAAGGGGTGAACTGAAATTATAGGAAGTGTACATTTCTTCAAAAGGCAGATTTCTGGAAATTTTTTGCCACCTCTTGAGTAGCTCTGGCAAGTCACCCTGATAAAACTCCTTGCACTGAAAAGAAGCTTGTCTGAAGACATGCCATATTTTGACCAATTGACCCTGCCTTTCTAGCTCTGAAAGCCAAATCACAGATCTCTAATGAAAAATAAGACTGCATGCCTAACTATATTTGAAAAATTTGTTAACATTTTTTCAATTTGATCACTGCAGAGAAAGATGGAAAACATAAAAAGACACTTTAATATATTGAGCTTACTCTTATTACACTGCACAGACACATGACACAGACATATAAAACCCAATTTTCTACTTCTTTCTTCAGCAGTGGGCTCTGCTAATTTCAAAATTTCCCATCACCCTCCATCATGCATAACACACTCTACAATCTCCTCACTTCACTCTTCTTCTTTTCTACCTTATTTCTTCCCTTTCCCTCTTCTCTCTACCTTTACCTCTGTCCCCTCTCCCTCTCTCTCCCCCTCATCTTCTCCTACTTCCTTTACCTTTATCTCCATAGACAAAAAGAATTTCTAAAGATGAGATCAGAAAAATAAAGTAGGAGTTTACCACATACAAATAATTTTTCACACTTTAATTAGGCTTTCATTTTTCCAGTGTATGTACATCCACAATTAACTCTAAAATGAAAGAATCTTGGGCAACAAACACCTTTTAAAATTAAGGAATACAATCATGTTGAAGGAAAAATGTTCACGATTTTGTCATTCAGAAATCACTAAATCCTCCTGTATTTACTGTGCCTCTGAATCATTTTTTTAATATGAAAACCATAGTACCTCCTTGACACTATGGCATACTTCCCATCAAATGTTGCTGGGGTTTTTTGACTAGAAATCAATAGTCTCATCCTGAGACTAGCTGTTGTGGTTATTGTTCTGCTGATAAAGATTTTTGGACATATACTTAAAGAAAACAATTATGAACAGCAACTGCGAATTGACTTCTAAATGCATAAACCAAACAGAAATATAGTTTGGTGAATCACTTGTTATTTATCCCCTTATATTTTCATTAAAAGACCCTTCCACGCTGAGCTAACAATGCTGAGAACTTAAATGAGCTTTGTTATATGTCAACAAGCTTGTACTAATGCTGACAGATGCTGATCTGACCTCTACTTCTTAGGATCTGAGGGCTGGGTTAGATACCATCTGCCATCCTTTAGGGATGTCACCTGAGAGTGACATTACTGATGCATCATGATGGCCAATCGCTGCCATTTAAACAACACTTATGGTTCAGCAAATGGAGGCAGAACATGAATTAACAAATCTTTCAACTGCTACACCTGCTGCAGAAAACTTGGCTCCCAACCTGACTGGCTATATAAAGTAGAAGTTCTTAAAACACCTCACATTTCTTATGTAAAAAAAATATTTAATTCAAGTTTCAAACACAAAAATTAAACTGTTTTATTTATCACTAAAGTGACAGATTATAGTACTAAGGCTATAAAATAATGGCTTTTAAGAACTTCCTGTAACTCCTGTAACTTCTTAAAAGTACCAACCTTTTCCCTTTCCTTCAGTGCTTTGTCTTACAACATGGACATCTACTTTTTTACTGTTTCCTCTTTACTGATGTAAGTAAATGGGCATTTCTTAAATAGAGTACCTGCAGCACTCAGCTATGTTCTTTGAGGTGTTTAAACATTCCAATTTAACAGTAAGGTTAACAGATTTAAACTTCCCAGTCTTATAATTGCTAATTTAACATTCTCCTCCCAGCCCACAAAAATAAAACTAATAAAAAACAAACAAAACAGTACAATATTCCAAAACAAAAAACCTACATAAAACCAACCAACAACAACAACAAAAAAAAACCTCTGGGAAATCTTACATAGCTAAAAGGCTCAGTGACAGTGTTGGGGCTGCTGGAGCACTGGCCTTTGTGAAAAGCCAGACAGCCTACTTCTACCTGACCACCCTTACAACTTTGCTCAAGTAGAGGCTACTCATAGATTAATATTAAATGTTATTGAAATGAATTTGAATAATGCTGAACTTCCTTTTCAAAAGCAGGATTTGAAAACATCAGGAGAATCTTTGCCGTATCTTCTGAAGCATAAAGAAAAAAACCAGATGCTGACAGTGATTTTCTGCTTGAGGAAAATGTATGTGTGCTAGTCACAGATAGAACAGAGAGGTATCACAACAGACATGTAAAACTTCACCTTCACCACTTCAAGTTCACCTTCTTCCTTCCAGATTCACTCAGTGTGACTGCCCTTAAAGGCTCAAAAATTCTATCAACTCTGATTCTGAAACTATCTCCCTACTCTAAAACTAGCCAATATCACGTAACAGAGTCTTGGATATTCAGATTTCTGGTGGATGGAAACCCCACTAGACTAGCAGTAGAAAGTATTCATTTTCCTGTGGGTTTTTCCTAGCCTTTTAAAAAAACCCAACAAATTATGCTAAGAGAGAAAATTAAAAAGAGGAAGTTTTATCTCTCCAGTAGTGACTGCAGAGATAAAACATCAGTGGTTTAACACGCATGGCATTTTAACTGTTTCAGTTTGGCAGTGTAACACATAAAACAATTGCTATGTAACATAACAACCATTTTGCAGTTCAATCTCATGTGTGTATAAGAATCTGAATTACAACTCTTGCTATCCCATCTGTTTCTCTGATTGCTGCTGGCTTCTCCACAGGGATAGAAAACAGTCATTTAGTTGCCTCATTGTTAACACCTGTGATTGTTGTTAGCTGAGTACAAATATGCTGGGCTGCTGAAAAAGCCATACTGTCTTTAAGGTTCTTAATTTTAGGTGGTCATTGATCGCTGGATGAAGGTAAAAGGTGGCCAGCACTGTGAACTCTAGTTAAATTTATTAAAGTAAGAGACAAAGGTGGGCTGGGGATTGGAACTAGGAAGATCTCTAAGGATCTTCCAACCCTAGCCATTCTATGATTCTATAATATAAGCCTCCATATATTGCCCTGCCAATATAAAAAATATTGTAAGGAATCAGAGCCTTTATTCTCAAACAGTAAAGCAATCCTCATCAGGGATTTAATTTGTGCATCCATAAAGAACATTAATGATTTTTACAGGAAACATTCTGTCTGGGAGTTGTAGACCGGGGATCACTGATCTAAAGATTCATAAATATGTTAGTGTTTTTACATTTATCTTTAGGATGGTGTCTTCCTCTTTTTCAAATTTTAACATTTCCTTCCTCTATCTCCCCTCTTTGAGTTCTCTATTTCCATGCATGAACTATACTTTTTGTAGATATCAAAGTCCATGGTTTGATATACAAGTGGTAGAATGTCTAAATACTGGGGTAATGTGAGTGGGCTTTGAAGGGCACAGTGCTTTCTAAGTCAGAGTGGTTGTCTTGTTCTATATTCATGCATCAACACTGACATAAGCACTAGAGAAACTATCAAAACTTCAAGGAACAGAGTCATATTTCAGACTTATATCCTGCATCTTGAGAATTTTTTTTAAGTTAATGGCAATGAAAAAATTACTAAGACTTTTAGGGAATGCTAGGTAATGAAATGAATGCTTTCTTGAAAAGGGAAAATTATCAGATTCTGTCAAAGGAATAGCTCCAAAGAGAGTGAATATGTTTCAAGGTGAAACTGAGGTACAGAAAGATCTCATAGTATTTTTTCTCTTCCTGGCAACAGATGAAGAACATGTACATTAGGCTTGATAAGTGTGCTGCTTACTTTTGATACGAGAAAGCACCTGTTGACTTGTCAATGAACAGAACTACTTCTGAGAAGGCTTCATCTTTTCTGTTTGAAGTTTCAAAGGATAGTTCTGATAAAAAATTCTTTTGTATCTCATGTAAGGATTGACTTATACCTGGCTTAGTCTTTTCTCTGGCCAGTGAAATGTAAGGGCATATGCTCCAGAGTTTTCACTGTGGAGCCAGCATTCGTGAGACAGAGACTCTTACAAGGACTATCACACACTTATCCAAGGAAAAGGTAACAGCTGGGCAGATGAAGCTCAGTCCACATAACTTCACAATGAAATTGGTAGGGTAGATGCTTCAAAACAAAATGCAAGGTGAGGATTTCTCTGGGAGTATGTGGTTGCCAGTAACATCAGTTTACAGGGCAATTATACCATCATTGTGCAAACAGGATGTGCAAGAAGGTATTTTTCTTCTCGTTTGCCATGTGATAGTGTCCTACCACCTGAACACGATAACTTATCTTAAGAGGTATTCTCATTGGTTTTCTGGTACTCTTTTGTTTAGAGTTTTAAGACTATCTTATCCCAGGGCACCCTAAATGTACCTACATCTCAAGAAAGCTTAGAAACCAAAGCTAATATAAAAATCTATGGCTTCTTTACTGAATTGATTTCTCAGTGGGAACACATAACATGACAATGTTGTGCTTTGCACTAACTGCCTTGAGATTTATGCATGGATTTTAAAGGTTTGATATTGATCTATAAAAAACAAAATAGTTTGGTTTCTGGCTATTTGATAAACTGATTACTTTCTCTGGTGCATCAGCAGACAATGAAAAGCACTGCAATAAACTTTCTGCAATTTAACAGGGCAAATTATACTTCCAGATCAGAGGATCTCCACTTTAAATGCAGATGAGACCCAAGGGAATGAAGATGGACAAAAAAACAACAAAGGAAGGGTGTTTCAACTCTATAATAGCTTGATTTTTACTGAGTTCTGATGCTTTGTGAAATGCAAAATTTCGCCTTGGTAAGCTGAGGAAACACTGTATCTTTTATTTCTTAAGCAAGTGCTGTAAAACATCAGGAAAAGACATGTTCATTACAGATTTTTTGAGACAGTTCAGAGCTGACCATGCACATTAAGAATCCTCTGAACATATATGAAGGATTGAGTCTATACATGCAGTCTTAGCAGATCACATATGCTTAGTGAAACTATGGAAATAGCACTTTCAGGTATCTCCAAGATCAGAATGTTGAGCCACTATGTCAGTTTTGTCAGAAATATTTTGATTCACACAGCCTGATAGAATCGAATGCCGCTAGCCAGCTTGAGTGGTTTGTTAAAGATTTAACAACTGTTTTGGATCTCTCTGTGCTGGATCAGGAAAAGAGCCCCCAGGAAGACTAAATCATCACAATATATTGTAGACTCCTATGAGTTGGTCAGCTGAAGTTTCTCACAGACTCCTCTACATACAATGACAGCACCTCCCCCGACTGTGGTGGCTGCTCAAATGCCCCTTACACACGCACACAGCTAAAGGCAGGTGTTTTAGTCTAAGCTTATTCCATGCCTACTCAGAGAATATGGAAGCCTCCAGAACGTGGAAGCATGCCTCAAATAGAGGGAAAAGCACGTAGATGCGTTCACAGAGAGAAATGAAGTGCTGACTGGTTCTACATTGCTCTGTGTTGAAAGTATCCTCTTTATCTCCAGCTTTTCTGACTAAACTAGTAGCTAAGAGTCCACCCAACAATGTTCATTAACAGTCAGTTTTCTTACTTGCATGACATTTATTTTTAAAATTCAATCGAGCTATTTTCTTCTAAAGACCCTTGTTTAAACAGTAACTAGTTTTTAATTTAGTAGTAACACAACAATCCTGGGGAAGCTGACTTCAGAAACAACTTACTCTAATTTCCAAGCTGCAGATCCACTACTGATATGCACTGTTGGCATCTCTAGCCATGCCTGCTTCTCATAGAATGGTATGGACTGGAAGGGACCTTAGAGATCATCTAGTTCCAACCCCCCTGCCATAGACAGGAACACCTTTCACTAGACCAGGTTGCTCAGAGCTCTAACCAACCCAGCCTGAAATACTTCCAGGTATGGAACAACATATTGAAGGGAAAACTGCATAAATTTCGGTTCCAGATTTCAAGTGATTAATGGCATTTCTAATTCATAGTGGATAGTAAAGAGATGTATAGACATGGTAAGTATTCTGATGTTGATGACATACCCTCTCTTGGCTATAAAAATTAGGAACTGCTAAATAATAAGCTTGTAAATTTGATCAAATAAGACTACATGCTCTTCCGTATTTCATCTGTGTTTTCATCCACTTTCTCTCCCAGCTGGGAATGTAGGGTACCATAAGAGTATTTGCTTTTCCCTTCTGAATTTAATTTATTTTTCTGTTTTTCATTAAAAAGGATTGTGCAGTGACTTCAACTTCCTACTAGGACAGACCATGCACTGTTTTGGAGACACCCAGCAGGAGCTTACATCCTCGGCTTTAACTGGAGAGCCTGCAGGTTTTCCCTGAAGTTTTCAGGAACAGTCACTGGTCATGAAGCAGATTTGGAGTTAGGTAGGTTCTCTCAGTCTGTGCTGTTGCTGAAACTCTCTCTCACCTTGTACACCTGAGTAAAAAGCACAGAGAAATCCTGAGGGCACACACACTCAGGAGCAACGAATCACATCCTCCATCACCAGCCAGAGCTGGATCCACAACATCTGTGTCATTCTTGCCTCATCTTCCTCAAAGGTTTTCAGCTTATCAGAGCTGCTACTTCAGATGTCTGGTGTTTTTCACCATTAAGATTTTATCTGTTTGCCTGCTTTGTTGGACTACAATGAATAAACCTAAACAATAAACTGAATGCAAGTTATGCTACTTGTTTAACATATGCTAAGGAGATGCCTATTTTAAGTTGTTCTATATTGTAAAGTAGCTGTGTTGGGGTTAAGGCACTGTTTTATTTCATACAGCCTCATCCACCTCCACTTTTTAAAGACTCCATAAAATGCTTGATTGCTTCTCACAGGCAAATACCTCCAAATGAGGACTGGTAAAGGATATTACTGTCTTGACACTGATTCATCCCTCATGTCTTGTTATCCTTTTTCACTTCTTCAGCTGGAAATCAGCACAACATTTATTTTCTCATCTCTTGTTTACACTGTTATCAAAACAAATTATAAACCTGTTTTAATTTAGCCACTACATAACAATGCCACTCCTCCAGACTGCAACCACAGAGCAGTGAGGCAGACACTCAGTTACATTCTCAACTCTTACAGAAGTGATAGTGTAAAATAATGCTGATAATGGAGAAGCTAAAGTCTATTCATTACATACATCCATGTTTTTCTTCAGTCCTGTGGGAGGACAATTATCAGGGGAATTAAGGCCTTTTTAGTATATTATATTTATATTGACTTTTTTATAAGCCTACATCTAATCCTTATTTCAGCAGAAAATTAAAAATATACTTTTCAGGTAATCGGACTCAAATTTCTCAGTTCCCTGAAATCACAGTTGAAGCTGGAATAAGAAACCACACAGGACTGACATGACAGAAAATCTAAATGTGATTGTATTTTTTGCTCTAATCCTTATAATATCATCATAGACCCAATTCTTATTTTCACCATTATGAGATGGTCCTGAAATAGATCTACACACTGATCCCCTGATCCTTAAGTACCTCAAAGTTATGAACTTCTCTCTAAGATTTATGTCATTGCCCATTTCCTAACTTGTTGGAAGTTTCAAACCTTAACATCTTCTCTGTCAGCCATTTAATGCACAGGGAAAATATAAAATATTTAAAGATTAATGCCTCTCCTGTGCTAGAGAGTAAAAGCACTTTTTATTCAAGGGTATTTTAATGGTTCCTATTCTATGTCATAAAAGAGCATTTTTACATTTAATCTTATTAAAATCTTCATTATTTTAAATCTGTCATCATGTTTTCTCAGCCACAAGTTTCACTTGCACAGCTAAGTGAAAAAGTAATCTGATTTCTCTTCCTGAAAGTGCTTGTGCCACATGCTTATCACTCCTATGGGACACAGCTTCTTCTCAAACATCTTTAACAAATAGAAAAAGAATTAAGCTCAAGCTTGTCTGTAAGTATAAACTTAGATCTTGGTGAGCTGAACCTTGAGGCTATGGCATGATTTCACCTCATTAGTAATTTTCTCCAGTATTTTAGAAAGAAAATAACTACTTTTTTTTTGTATACCAGTAACATTGAAACTTCAAGCAATTAATATACAAATTTTTAATGGTTTAGTTAGCCACAACTGTAGGCAAGCCTTTCTGTTGTCTGAATATTCAGCCAATAAACCAACAGTTATTTTTAGCCTGCAATTCTACTCAGTAATATAGTTCAGCACTACATAAAATACATATTATTAGGACCATGTTAAACTTTATCAGGACCAAATTCATTGAATCAAAATACTACAATAAACCCTGATTTAGAGTATAAAATAACTTAATTGCTATATCATTAATGAAATTAATTTTCAGGAAAAATAAACAAAAAAAGCCCACCCACCCTGTTTGTTCTTATACTGAATAGCTGCTTAAATGCACACATGAATCCCAGACTAGCTTAATTAATTTATTTATGCTTGTCTTTGATCAGTTTTCTATTCTTTTCTATTCAATTCAGTACCTTAAAGGGCTTTTATCACTGTTTTTCAAAATGTTATGTATAGAGTGTTATCTGAGGAATAACTATCTAATAACAGGAAATTTGCTGGTTTGCACATTCTTTCTGTTTCTCTATTTAACCTGGTTAGTTTCAGATATGATGAATAAGAAGCATCTAATTAGATATTCTTATAGTCAAATATTGGTAAAAATAATTAAATACATGTGTTTATCTGCTGATAAAAAAATGAGGTAACAAAATTAATTTTCTTTTCCCTGGGATATATTTGAATGAATGTAAATTAAAAGAATGGAATTCTTTAATATATAAGTGGAAGTTATTATTAGAGTATACAATCAATGATTGAGGATCAGTTTAACAAAACACATCTGAAAGTTACCACTGAGGAGACATTCTTAAATAGCATCTACTGGAAAGCTGGAGGGTTTGATTGTAGCCTTAGTTTTATTTAAAGTATGTGTGACATTCCTGTACCACATAAGAGTGCAGTGACTCTGAAAAGATACATTTCAAATAGGAAATTGGTTGACAGGGAATTCCCAGTAGGACTGTGCAGGAATATTCTTTTATCTACAAACAAGACGGAGAGACAAAATAATAGAAATTCGATTTTTAACCCTGAATAAAGGGGTTTTAAAGGAGGCCAGCTTTAAATCACAAACAGTTGCAAGTAATTTTGAAATTTCTTTTTTGAAAAATAATATCAGAACATTATCCTATATAATGTAAAAGTATCACCTTAAAAAAAAAAGGGGGGGTACTAAAGGGCTGTAGAGTAGATGCAAAGCTGTTTCAGTGATGAGAAGCTGAAGGCAGAGCTCAGAACACAAATTAAGGCACAGCCATTCATGGCAACAGTGATTGGTCATTGCAGTTGCTGACTCTCTCTCAAAGAGTGTGTGTTGACTCTCTCTCAAAGCCTTCAGATCAAAACTAGATATTCCCATGGAACTTGTCTCTTAGTCAAACCCAAATGTTAATCTGTAGGCAGTGAGGCTGGGTAACAAGTTTTAACTAAGCTGAAGAGTAACTTTTTTGGATGAAATTGAATAGTCTGTCGAAGAGGCTACAAGGACATTAGCTAACCTAGCAGGCTCCTGTAAATTCTGGAGATGTATATTAGTAGGTCAAATAAATTGCCCTCTGCCATCTTATAGTTCTTGGCAGCTAATGTTCACATGTCCTGGACTGCAGGATGATAATTAGACACTCAGTATCATTTCAGCAAAGAGAAATAATGTTTCCTCTGAATCATTCCTGTAGTACATTTGACTTCTCTAATTGATAGATAAAGCAAAGTCATCTTCATCCACGTTGTGTTTAAGGTGCAAATGGAACTTTGAGGAAAAGCATCAGAATTAGATGTCTACTGCAAACTTTGCTGTGTTACATCATAGGCACTTCTCCCAATCTTAGACCGTTTTAGTTTTTATTTTTAGATAGGCAGCTTTGAGAAAATCTGCTATACGAAACCAATCCTACTTCTAGTCATCTGAAGAAAATTCTCAGAATGGAAAAATAATCCCAGTGGAGTTAAATTTGAAACATTATTAGAAGCTAATATGTTTCAATGTCCAAATGTCTGATGGCACAAAAGGAAATAGTTACACTGAATGAAACCACAAGAACCTCCCCTTAAAAACAAGATTAAAAACATGTTTTTAGCAGAGCTTGAACTTACTTTTCAACTACTTGCTGAAAGTTGTGTTATCAGCAGTCTCAGTTGAGGTTTTAAAATCTCTGCATTAGCAATCCCAAGGAAATGATGCAATTTGGTATATTAGTTATGACAACTTACTTCACTCACTTTGGTAAGTAGGAATCTTTTGTCTTTGTTTATTTATTTTAGCCCAGAATTCACCAAACCCTAAACGATTGAGGAAGGGAATGCTAATTTAATAATCAAGGATGAAAGTGTCATTTGCTCAGTTTTACTTCTTAAAGTCTTCAAGCTGCTTTTTTATGGAGGAAAGAAAAAATTAGAGAAAAAAAAAGAGTAGATAGAAATGAAAAGTGCATCTGACACAAAATTTAAATTATATATGAATGAAAAATTAAAAAACATGGGTTCATATCTATGTTGGTATTTTTATAGTTAGTTGAACTGGACAATATATTATTTCAGGACTTTTATAAAATTTACTCTTCGAGAACTTTTAAAAGTGTCACACCAAAGAATTTAAAAGAAAAAAAATGTTATTTGGGACTATTTTTTTAATAGCCTGATAAAAATGCAAAGGATATTTCAGATATGAACCATCTCTTTCCCTTCACGAAGTTATCTACCTCACCTTCATTCAACTGAGGTGAGACTGGTTTTCTATGGGTAGTGAAATATTGCTGTTGATGTGCTATACTGATGTTTTAAGATATTTATTTTTCACCCAAATTAAAAGTGAGGCCCAGAAGCTCTTCTGGATTATTACCATTTTAAAAGGTGTTTCATATTAGCTTTCAGGAATTTCATTCAATAAAGACCAATAATTTCTTAAAATTCACTTCTTGCTAAATATGTTCAAATTACATGACTTTTAAAGGACATGTAGTGATAGGACACAGGGTGATGGTTTTAAACTGAAAGAGGTAGGGTTTAAAATGGATATTAAAAATAATATTTTACTGTGATGACAGTGGAGTACTGGAAGAGGTTTTCCAGAAAAGCTGTGGCTGCCCCATCCCTGAAAGCATTCAAGGCCAGGTTGGATGGGGCTTTGAGAAACCTGATCTAGCAGAAGGTGTCCCTGCCCTTGGCAGGAGGTTGGAACTAGATGAATTTTAAGGTCCCTTCCAACCCAAACCATTGTATGATACTATGAAATGACAAAAAGTCTAAAAAGAATGACTATATAAAACCAGAAGTAATCGGATATTTTTAAAATCTTAATAATTTGTTCTGATATATTTAAATAAATTTTTATCTGCTCTTAGTAATGATTTTCCAATTTCTTATACACCATAAAAAAATGCATATGCAAACCTTAACAGAAAAACCTGTTTCATTTGAAAGTCATCTTACAAATATAAGGACATTAACAATGTTAATTAAATTTATGGTTTAATGGAAACCTGGTTTTATGACTTCTTGTAAGGCTGCAGCAAAACTGTTGTTTGCTTCACTGGAGAGCACCTTTCGCAGTAGGTGCCTGTAGCTGTGGCTCTCTGTACATCTGTGCATCAGCCACATCCTTGCACTCCTCCAGCCAGGACCACCCTTCTGAGGAGAGCATTCCTCTGTTTACTTGTGTGTGCTCTATTTACACCCCACAGCCAGCAGCAGGGCAGAGCTGTCGGTCATGCAATACCCTGAAGATGCCAGCGTGCTCCCCAACTCCACGGTGTGGATGCTGTGTGTGTTTGAGTATCCCAGGGAGGAGAACGAGGAGCCAGTCGTGTACTGGAGGAAAGGTCCTGACTGCCACCACCAGCAGAGTCTCCAGTCGAGCCCCAGCACAGGCAGGCCACAGGTGCACATTACAAAAAACATCCTCAGGGGATTCTCCATCTTAAAACTGAGCAACGTTGACCAGAAGGCCAGTAACTCCTATTTCTGTGACGTGATGCTAACAGAGAAAATCCAGGGCAAATGTGGAAATGGCACCAAACTGACCGTGCATGGTAAGGAGTGTTTGAGAGTGACAGAAGAGAGACTTGATGTGTGCAAGGTGAAATAAATTTTCCTTCAGCCTTACTGCCTCCTCTCCCACTGCTGGTGTCTGCCAGGAGGGTGTGAAGGAGCAGTTGGGGAGTAGGGGAAGGGAGGCACAGCTTTTGTTTGGTGCTACCTATTTATACAGCTGGACAGACTTCTCAGGGGCAGTGAGTTTCTGTGGATCTAAACCAGTTCAGTTCATTGTACTGTAGAACACTGAATACGTATTTTATAAAATTCTAAATATTTATATATCAAAATATATGGCATCTGAATTTACGTATTTATTTTAATACTTTTTCTTAATCTCCTCCACAAACATTTTCTGAGTCTTAATGCCAAACTTCAAAACACCCAAAGCAAGTCCCTGATAAACCATTTTTATAATTTTCTTCAGTCTTTATATACAAATTGTCTCTTGAAAAATTCAGTTTGTGCTTTCTCTTTTAGTTTGTCAACAGATGTACAGTAAATTCACACAGCAGTGTGAGGTTTTTTTAGAGAGTATACACAGAAGTAGAGATATATGGAAGCAGAGTTTTCTTTCCATTTTTTTCAATAATTTATAACTTTTCACTATCTTTTAATTATGAATTGAATTTCCATAATTCTGCTGAGCATATGGCCTCAGTGGCTGAGATACACTATTTCACATGAGCCAAAGTTTCTTCATGTGAACTTTCCAGAAAATCAGGTTAGCAAGTGCTAAAATGCCACAAAGCAGTTCTCTCATTCCAGATTTCACATTGTATTTAACAATTGTCCAAAAATTTTTCAGAGTCCCTAAAAAAACACAGAGATCAAGAAAATTCTATTGACAATTACGCCATAAGCATATGTTTGTTTTAGTCTGAAAAAAAAAAAAAGGAAGAAAAAGTTGAGACTTGGTAAGGTAATTATCATTTACATTACTTTTTCTTCATAAGAGATGTTTTCAGATATCCCACTTCTACTAAACAGAGAATCTTATTTACTTTCCATTGCATAAGTAATTTACAACAGGTTTAAAAGTCTCATGTCTGGAGTAAAAAAAAGGTGAGATCTCTCTTCCAAAGCTTTACTCCTGAACAAACAATAAAAGAAAATGTGACGAAACAAAGACAACTGTGCTTTTTGGTCAATTCTCACTAATTCTTCAAATGAAATCTTATCAGAAAAGCTGATTTTTTCTGTTTCAAATACTTAATTTCTACTCAAATACTTAATTTTCCTTCTCTTTGTTTCAGATTTGAAATGCAAAGACTGTACATCAGATGAGATCTGGTGGGGTTGGTTACTTCTTCTTGGATACACCATCTTTGCCACCACAGTTATCATAGCCTTTGGTGTAAGTAATAACTTCAAAAACAAGTGATACAAACCTAAAGATGGGTAGCGTCCTCTGATTGAAAGAAACAGTAAGCAAATTAGCCTGAATATTACCTGTGATCAAGTAAAAAGTCCCCCTATTTTCTGTTACCTAAAGAGTTAGAGGCATAGCCCCCACTCTGTTTTGAGGGCATGGCCATGAAAAAAAAAAATGGGAAACTGTGATGAACAGACTAATTACAAGGGGTTTTTTTTCTGAGCTTGCTGAAAACAGAGCAAGCTTGCTCTTTTCTATGCTGCTGGCTGATCTCATTACTTTGACCTGGAAACTGAAGAGAAAACAAATGCCTAAAGTGATTCTAGTTTGAAACACATCCTGCTTGTTTCATGCTTCTGGGCACCAGCTCCTAATTTCATGAGCTCCTCTGGACACACATCACTCTCTGCTCATCTTTTGTCTTGCTCATGCTCTCTCCAACCAACCTGTCATACCAGGGCTTTTTCCCTGCCCCCACCCACCAGCTGGTTTGGGTCACTGCTGGACATTTACCTGGTCAGCAGTGCACCACCCTGACAGCTGAAATGCTTGGAAAGACTTTTGCAAGAGAACAAGAAAACATCTGCTTGTTTACAAAAAAATGTCTAAACCTAGGGTGGGTTCGTATGCTTCCCACTGTATTTTAAAAATTCTTCACTCTTTTCTAATTGTAGCTCTGTTCCCCACTTCAGGAAAAATTTTATAAACATTTTAATCGAGTACTTTTTATGGAACCAAATCCTAAAAAGCCTAAAAATGAATAGCTCTACTTTGATTGTACATGGTAATATCCTTCATGTAAATGAAATCATTTGGAAGCAAACAAAGCTGTGTTGAAGCCACCTGAGCTATGCCATAAGTTGAGGCAAACGAGCATCACAAGTCCTTGAAAGCATGGATGACAACACATTCCTGCCTAACCCTCAACAGTACAACATGCTCTACTTACATTTACAAGGTCTGTACCTGGAGTGTAATTCCAAACTACAATTTCTATAAGACCTCCTTCTGCTTCACCAGTATCTCTCCTCAAAGTTACTATTGTAGAGTCCCTTGAAAGTTAAAAATTGTGCTAAATTGGATCAAGAGAGGATAGGTACCAAACTTACACAGGCTTAAGAGAAAAAAACTCAGCTCTGGAGGAATCAACACAGTTTTAAACCAGTAGCTCTTCTAACTCTTGAGAGATAGGATTTGGCTCTCTGAAAGATCTGACTGAAAGGCAGGACTTCCTTCACTGTTCTGTCTTTCTCAGCTTGTGCTGCTTCAAGGTACTGCTACTTCACTGTTACTGAATCTAGTATTAGGCAACCTTTCTGTCCCTGTGGACACTGTCAGACAGTGAAGAACTTCTCAGCACCAGTGACATAAGCTACATGAGTTACAAAGATATTTACAGTATCTGATTGCCCTTCTAGGTCAAGGTTTGGGTTTTGTTTTAACAACCAGTTGCTAAGTACCGTTACCTCAAGGCCACAACAAAACAAGAAATGTTCAGTAGGAGACAAGATATGAGTATTGAGTGGCACAGTGAAACTCATGCCAGAGAGATGTGGTAGAGAGTCAAATCTTGCTAAAAACAACAGCAGCACAAGCCTGACAGAGGATGTATTGCACCTGAATATACAAGGTGAGCCAACCAAGCTTCTCCTAAAATGAATCACGGTGAGCACAACTAGCAAGCAGCAGCAGTAAACTGGGATGGAGTTTACTTGCTTCATAGCAGTCCAAATGGTGCTGGTTTGGATGTGTGGTTAAAACACTGTTGGTATCACAGCAGTAATTTGGCTGAACAGTGTTTGAATGGCATCATGGCTTTCTTTGTTTCTCATTCTGCTGCTCCAAAGAGGAGGCTGGGAGTGGGCAAGAGAGGCTGAGCAATAAAAGCTGGGGTAGGGGAGTTGCTTTTGAGTTACTTATTGTTCAGAGACTGGCTGGGCATTGCTTTGCTGGATGGAGGCGGTGAGTGATTTCCCCTGCATCTCTTGTGGGGATTTTTTTTTTTTTTTGTTTGTTAGGTTTTTGGCTTCTTTATTTTTTCTTTTTTTTCCTCTCTCCTTCACCTGTTAAATTGTCTTTATATTGATGCATGAGTTTTTTGGTTTTGTTCTTCATATTCTCTCCCCAGTCCCAGTTTGGGGATGGAGAAGTGAGCAAGCAAGCAGTTCTGCAGATGCTTGGCTGCTGGGCAGGCTCAACCTACCACACAGAAAACTGTAACTCCCACACTGAAATTTATAAAGGAACTTTAAAGGTCATTTCTTTACTAAAAGACAAATGTTTCCAGTCATAAAAATGTACATTGTGTCAAAACCAGAGTGTAAACTAATGAAAGTGGGACTGAATGACTCAAAGGTCTTTTGGCCCTTACAGTCCACCACTTAAATCCAGCATGTCATGGCTGGTTAAAGGCAGCTTCTGAATACAGCTCAAAAAGAAGTCTGACCTGCCTCTCTCGAGTCTAAAATCCACTCAGCTGTGGCTTTGCTTCTTACTTCTGCCAAACAATCTCAGGACTTCCAAGTCTAGAGTAGGACATAGCATGGCACTATCCCAATGACACCTGTGCCTGACAACTGTGTCATTACAAGTGCTCGCTCGGGGATCCTCCCCAAAAGAAGACATCTATCTCCAAAAAACCCTGTCTCTACTACCTAAGAATCAAGAAACAATGAAAATGTCTCTCCCTCCACTCCCATGCTCTATTTTTTCAAAAGTAACAGCACACAAACACCTTGAAGGATAATACTGGGATCTGGAGAAGCATTACATGAAACCACTGGTACACAGCCAGGCACACTTTCAGCCCATTTCTTCAGTACAGTATGAAGCACCCTTACTCTGCTACCTAAAAAGGTTTAGAATTCATCATATAAGATGCTAATTAACTGAAACTAATTAATCTAACACTGTAAGATATTAATTCTAAATAATTTTAAACCAAAATGGACTATAATTATTCTGCTGTATCATAATGGATGACATCTGGCTATATTCCACTTAAGTTAGAACCAAATAAGCTATAAAACAATAACTGTATAGGTATTAGTAACTTAGCTTACTAAGTTTTTACTATTTTTACTACTAAAAATAATAGTAATAATTTTACTATTTTACTATTTTTACTACTAAAAATAATAGTAATTAATATTCTCTGACAATTCACTAAGGTGTAGTTAAAATTAGTATTTTCACTTTTCATTTTGATTGTGATATGCATAACAACTTTTAAACCAAATCAGAATAAACACTGGACTGATATCCCAGTAAAGCTAGCCATCTGTTCTCTAAACAGATGAGGTATCTGACAGAAGCATTTTTACTGCCTAACAATATATGTGCCTCCTGCAACAGGTTCACCAGTGCCATACAAAATGCAAGAGTAAGTCGAGAAATACAGATAGCAGCGCTACCACACAAAGTGAATGGATTTATGACCAGCCATCAAGACCAGATAATTACGGGTTTAATCAAGAATATGAAGATATGTCAGTAATAAGAACTCTGACACTGGAAGGAAGATGATATGAAAAAGAAGGTACGTGCAGTTGTAACCAAGATATGAGCATGTGTGATGCTGCTTCTTCTATCAAGGTAGAAAAGAAACATACATAAAAATCTTTCCATTAACCTGGAATGGTTTTTGTTCATGTATTTATTTCAAGTTAAAGAACTTTTCACTCCACACAGCTACAAATTAAATGAGCATTAATGTATGTAACTATCATGAAAATACTGTGAAAGCTAAAGGTATTCAAAACTCTTTTCAATGGCAACATATCTGACCATGTGTATTGAGTTTTTTTCTACTTCAAACAAAAGCACACAGTTACTTTTTTTTTTTTAATCCAGGTTAAGGCAGCTTCTGTGCTTTAAAAATGCAGTTCTGTAAAAGAGTATCTGCCCACTGTATGAGATTGTCAGAGAGGAATTCCTCACATGTTCCCAGAGCACTGTCTGACATTATTTCCAACTTCTTTCATAACCCCCATATTTACAAGTCCCTGCAACTCCTTCCACTCTTAGCTATTTAGCCAGCAATGCCATCCTGTAATGTACATTCTCGTTCCAACATAAAGAAAATACCTAACATGGTTTTTAAAGTCACAGCTTCATTGTTTTTTAAAGAAATATTAATTACCAAAATAATCTTGACAGGTAGATAGGCTACATAGTTTACTGCTGTATGGCTTATGTACCCTATCTGGGACTGTAACAGAAATTATTTGGCAGTGGAATCTAAGGAAATAATAACAATACAAATAAGCTGCATAGAAAGAGATTATCATAATTTGTATAGTACTTGAGGAAATGCAACTTGGGCATAGTTATGTATGTGTGACTTCATGGAAATGATTTTTTTTCACAGTGGAATGGTGCAAGCTGAATTCTGTGTTTCAAATTGCAAGTATGTGAAAGGAAACAGTTCATACAATAAAATGAGCCGTTACAGCCTTATACTTTAATTGTGCTGTAAGAACTGATACACTCTGCTCACTGGATTCAGCTTCAGCTTCATCACTAACCTTTTTTTCTGAAATTCTTCCTTTCTGTAACAGTAAAGATGCCAAATAATTTTTAGAAATTTATCTGAGCATTTGTTTCCGTTTGGTGAAAATACTGGCTACCAACACTTAGACAAAGTGAAATGTGACTTTCAGAGGGAAAGATTGGCTGCGAGTATTCAGATATGGAAGAACAGTCATGAAGTATCTTCTTTAAAATTATTATTGTTATTATTTGGACACTGGGAAGTAAACAACTGTCTTCTCTACCTAAACTGGGAACTGACCCCATTTTCAGTCATATCTACATTTACAGAGTCAGTAAATTGAATTTTAATTGTGGATGTAAGTATGTAGTTAGTTTCTTTTCCAGCAAAACTATCTCTTCAGAAGCACTTAAAATTTTCTATTTTGAAACTCTTTTAAGAATAAAATCCTTATTGCATATAATATATACCCAAACTCTTAATTTTAAAGGTAAAATTATAACGTGGATTAAATATTAAGGGATTAAATACATGGAATGTTTATATATTTAACATAGAGCTTTAAGGGCAGAGATGTAGCAATTCCATCATTTTAGATGTGAGGTGTGGAGTTCGTCTGAGCCACAAAAGCTCAGAACTGAAGGCAGCAGTCACTGAACCAAAGTCACTGCCAAGTACACAAAGCACAGAGGTCAATGCCTTCAGCAAAGCCTTTCAGCTCTGACATTTTGTCAAAAACTGACAAGGGCTCATACCTAATCCAGCAGACTCAACCAGAAGGTGCATTTAAAAAGCACCTAATTCAGATAACTTATACTTAAATTGGGCTCTGTTCTTTCTACTTGGTAACACTGCCTCCACTTCAGATCAATGGCCCTTCAAATGAAGGTCAGTGTGATTTCTGCAATTTTTCACATGCTTCTCAGAAACAGCTGAAAGTTGCTTCCAAAGAAAGCTCCTTTCCACTCTGAAAGGTTAAAAATTCACACAAGTTCTGGGGAACTGAAAAAACATGATATGTAATATGTTCTATCATCCAACACCAACAGCAAAGCCATTTCTTGTTATGTTCCAGTCAGCAATGTCATGGATTTTTATGGAAGCCTACCACAGAATGAAACATCAGGACTGAATTCAGACTGAGTTTAGAACATAAATAATTCTTAATATTAGATGTATGAAATACCTTTTTTTAAAATGTTTTGCCTTTTAAATGTATACTGTAATGTTAAGAACATTAATTTTTATATGAAATATAAATTGACTGCAGTAAGTCAAAGAACCACAGAACCACTGGTTAGAGGGGACCTCTGCAGATCATGTATTCCAACATCCCTACTCAAGATAGAGAGGGCTGGCCACGATCTTGTCCAGATGGTTTTTGAATATCTCCAAGGAAGGAGACTTTCCTGATATTCTGATAGACCCTCTTGTGTTTCATATTGCACCTATTGCCTCTGATCCTGTCCTCTTGATCCTGAACAGAGCCTGGCTCTGTCACCTGAAGGTATTTATACAAATTGATAAGATTCCCCTGATCCTTCTCCAGGATACACAATCACAGCTCTCCCAGGCTCTCTAGTCCTTAATCATCTTCACAGGCTTACAGATGACTCACTCAACAAAGTCCATAATATTCCTGTCCTGAAGAACCCAGAACTGGAGAATGCATTCCAGATCTGGTCCAGCATCTTCTGAGTACAGAGGAAGGACCCTCATCCTTGTACTGCTGGCAATGCTCTGCCTAATGCAGGGCAGGATGCTGGTGGATACCTTTGCTGTAAAAGCATATTGCTGGCTCATAGTCTTTTTGCTGTCCCTCAGTACCCCTTAGGATGTTCTGCGCAAAGCAGATGCAGGAACTTGCCTGTTTCTTTGATGAATCTGAGAGATACTCTTCAGTGCAATTCTGCAGCCTGCCCAGGTCCCTCTGGACCGACTGTGAGTGTATCTTCAGTTACAAATGACTTAAAACAAGAACCTTAAGTTCTTGACCCAATTTCTGAACAAGAGACTCAGCCCTCCAGGAGTGGAGACAGAACTCCTGATAAATTTAGGAGCACTCAAGTTTACCTTCAAATCACTTAAATATATTCTCTGATAGGACATATGCAGACAAGCTAAAGGAAAATAGTAATTGAAAGAGTAACTTCCAATTACTGGTATTAAGGATTATTTAACACGCTCAGCTAGACTTTAACAGTAATTAGAGATTTCAAGATGCATTCCATGAAAAACTGGATGGAAAACACTTCATTGGACCCCAGGGAAAAAAAAATAATAATAGCATGCATGTCATACAGTTTCCCCTGAGAAATGAAAGAACATAGGAAAAAGGATTGAAATTAATGTTCATATGAAGAGATAGGAGAAACGATGTGTATTGAAGTTCATAAGAAGAACTGCTCTTGGAGAAATAAAATACCTGTCCAGGCATCAGATATTCATGGCAGTACCTACATCTGGATGATGAGCACTACTGCTTAGCCTAGTACTCCCAATCGATTACTATATTTATTAGCTAACAAAGTAGCTGTTGTTTATCTCTACACACAAACAAAGATGACCAAAGTTTTCAAGGTTGGGGCAGAGTTCAGAGTTCAGAGTCTTTTAGGAAAAAAGAGCTCTTAGAAAATATATAATTACTCCTGAATATCCTAGACACGGCATTGCTATGTTCAGATAAAAATTCATTGCGTTTCTGAAACATAGAAAATTATGAAATCCAAGAAAAAAATACCTTAGCATAATCTGAAGAAATATCAGCACAGATATTAACACGTGCTTTGTAATAAAAAATATGTTCATTCTTGTGAGAAAGCATTATTTCAGTCTGTCTCATCTTCCAGATTTGACTGTGTTTGTACTCATGATTTTCAACAGAATTCACGAAATCTGAATCAAAAAACCGAACAAATCAAAACAATGGTTTCCCAGACAACACAGCCCACAGAACTAGTAAGGTTTCAGCAGAAATGGAACCTTCTATTTGCAATCATAATTATTGCAACACTTATCAACAGCATCATGGTACAAAGTAGATAAGGATTTTTGCAAGTTTCATCTCCTTCAAAAGATAGTAGTAACTTTTTTTTAAAAAATAGTTATGCAGCCTATTTGCGTACCAAGTCCCTCAGAAGACAAAATTCTGATGAGTGCAGGTTTTGCCTTCAGCCACACAAGGACTACACCTAAAACACACCTAAAAGAAGAGAAGCAACGGAATCTATCTAAGAACTATTATTGAAATTAAAAATTCATTTATTTCATTGGGGTTTATTTTGACAAAGAGATCACTAATTGATTTCCAATTCTACTTATTTATGACCCATTAAAGAGGACTCTCTCATATCTTTGGCTTTTGTGAGAAAATAAGGTGGCAAGGACCCTTTTTCAGCACATCTGATTTATGATATTCTAACAGAAAATGCCAACTATTAGTCAGGATAATTAGCTAGGAAAGATCCATCTCAACTGAAGAACTTGTGAAGTGGTAAAAAACCCCAGGACTTCCTCCATTCAGAAAGGCTCATATTCACTCCCTGAAGAATTCAACTACTGTAAACAGAAAACTAAGTCTAAGAGGCTCTGATCTTGTTAAAATTCTCAGTTTCTCTGAGTGAAAAAGAGCTGTTTCAAGATTTCACCAGAATTCCAGGAGAGTAATTACAACTGAATCAGAGACTTTGACCATTGCAGATGAGCATGAAAGAAGAGAATTTTTTTAATAGTGTTATCAACTATTGCAATTCATGCTGGAAACTATCCTCTGTACAAATGAGAATGCAAGTGAGATAGGCACAGGTTACAAAGGTAACTTGGTTGTTTTACATGCAAAAATGCCATTCCAAGATCTCGAAGTCATGCAAGCTATCCTGTATATAACTATCACTGTATATAGAACTTCATGCATTTAGAAATGGTTGCTGTTCTAAAATGAATATAAGGTGCTTTATAAGAGTCTTTTATTTTTATTTCATTCATTATCAAAAACAGTAATAAAATAATTCAATCACTGCACATGATTCCTAATGCGATGCAATCTATACCTTTATATTAATCTCGTGCTTACCTGCTGAGGAGACTTTCAAACAGCTATAAAAGATTTTTTTTTCCTTAACCACACGTTTTTAAGTTGTTTTTAGGAATTCTAAAATTTCACATGTTTGATTCAACCTCCAATTTTAACTTTTGTTTTTTACTTATTAATAAATCAACTTAAACCCCACACTTATAAACCAAACACTCTTTGCTTTTAAATAAACAGTTGTGGATTTTAACATTTAGGCAGTGAAACTGGAAATCCTGAACTTAAGGTAGTCAATGCAAGGTGAATGTTAAAATAACAAGATGCATGAATCTGAGTTCATTACCTGCTGAGTCTCATCAACTACTCTCCAGTAGACTGACAGCAGATAATCAGCTTGTTATAGCATTTCAAGAAACATGTAAATGAACTCTTGACAAGAAAGTTTCAAGAAAATATATTTATTCAATTTTGGCAGAGGAAGAACATGTAATAAATATAAAAACTTTTTACATTCTCTTTTACAATTTATTTTTATATCATATTTCTGCTAAAAATTTCAGGTAGTATTTAAAATTTTAAAAGCAAACATTCACCGGAAAAAGAACTTTTAATGTGAAAAAACACATAAGAGTGCAAATGTTTTATTTTCCTGTGGCTAGTAGTTAATTTTCAAGTCCTTTAGAATAGTGCAAGTTATATTTTAGATCAGTAACACTGCAAGCATCCAAATAGAACACAGAACTAATATGCAGAATTATGTTACATCAATAATACAGATTTTAATTTTTCATGATATAACATCAACTCTCCTCTCAAATAACATTGAAAAATACTTTTCCAAATTTCTGTAGATATGACAACACAAGCTTGTTACAAATCCCACATTCAAGTCCCCAGCTGAAGCAAACTGAATCCAAGTGGAACCTCCTCAAAACAAGATATCCACCAGGCATGTCCAGCTCCCGTTCTGACATGTTTATACAGCTCTGTGAAGTGCAACTGATACTTTTTCAGCAGAAACAGATGCAAGTCCACTGGGATTTTTACTTTCATGAACAGGAACCGGGGTAGCAATCCCTGAGATTCTCTAGGATGCCTGTAGCTGTGTTTTGGCAGCCATCATGTTTTGCTACTTTTCTATGAGCTGTCTACTCAAACCAGTTTTCTTTCAATAAAAAGCGTACAGCATCATCAAAGCCATTTTGGTACAATGATTCCATTTTCTCCTGGTCTGGTGGGAACAAAGCTTGATTAAGTCTTACTAGGTTGGCCAGAGACAGCTGCAACAGAGCAAGAAGCTATAAATTAGTCCATTAAGGCAACTTATCAAGATGTGACTGTTGTGTCATCTGTTTCACAGGGCACACGTAAAATGAAAGGATCAGCACAGCTTTCTCTACACCAGGAATTAACCACATCCAGGGTCACTGCTGAGTGCCAGGACAAACTGGCACAAACAGTCCACACACACAGAATTAAACTCACAGCATCCAAGCTAGTCTGTCTGCCTGTAAAACTGCCCAAAGTTTCTGAAACACTTTAACTTTGGAAACACTCCCAAAACTGTCTGGCAGAATAGTAGCTGGCACATGTTAAACTTGTGCAAGGAAACATTTTGACAACTTACTAGTGCAAACAACCACATTCTTGGGAACATTCCCAGGCAATGTTTAACTTATGAGTATAAATGTAGCTTGTACTACCAACAATGTAAGAACTACTCAGCATCTTAAGTGGTCACTCTGATCATGTAAAAAGATTTTGAGCTTTATTCTTGAACACAGACTTTATTAAATTGTTTACAACAGACTAAAAATATAATTATATTTAATAATGTTCTGACCAATTTGTTTATATAATTAATGCAATACTTAGCCACATTATTATAAACAATTCTGCAAAACAGTATCAAAATCATCTTCATTACTTGAAGCAATTATTCAAATTCTGACACTAGGAGATGGAGAGAAGAAAACTATTCACATTCCAAAACAGATAAATGAAGATGTACAACTCTTCAATTTATGCAATTACAATTTGTTGAAATGAAATTATTCCTAGTGATCATTTTTACAGCCCTAAAAGCCGAGGTGCTTTAAATCGAGTAGTTTAAAATGTTGCCTGGGATTCTGCACAAGTTTGCACATGACCCCAGAAGCAATGTAACTGTGCAATTAATTTTCTGTCTCTAAACGAAACTAATCATCAGTTCACTTTTCATCCTAGACACAAAACACAACCAAGAAATATACAGTGATTGCATACAATTCCAAGATATATGAAATCAATAATCTCATACTTTATGACCTTTACCAAATACTACCATGCTTAATATTTCTTTGTGAAACATTAAAAAGATTCAAAAATTGGTCCAATTTAGAAAGGCATTACATAACACTAATTTTATTAAAATTAAGAAAACATTAAAAACTGACTTCAAAGAAAGTTTTAAAAAGTACTAATTATTGTTAATCTTTCTTTCTAATAGAATATCACTGACCACTAGTCTACCACTATTCAATATTTTCTTTCAGCATGTTGAAGAAAGCAAAACTGTGGTTAAAGTTTGTGAGACAAAGGTTGCAAAGACAGAATGTCAACAATGAAAAGGACACAATAAAAATAAGTCTCATATTTCAATATACAGAAATGTTTCTGCAACATCTAACAGAACTTCTGGAAAAGCACTGCAGTCACAAATGTTCACAAGCTCTCTTGAGCAAAGCAGTGACAAGTCACTGTATATACCATTTCAAATGTACAACTTAAACTTGCATTTTAAATTCAGTTAGAGCAATTGATTTCAGTAAGTATGAAGAAATGTTCTGCAATTTTCCTCTCCTCTGGTATTCAACTTTAGTTTTTTCTATAAACATTTTGCCTAGTCAAAGACAGCTGATATGTAAAGCAAACCTAATATTATTTACACTGTTATAATTTGCTCAATTTTGTACTAGATCAATGCTTTTCAAACTTTCTTCTTTATTCTACATTTTCCTTTCCTTGTGTTTACGAAAAGGTTTAACCTCCATTTGCAAACCAGAAAATGACAAAACTTTAAATAAGCTGATATATAAGCACAAAATAGACACTTCAATATGAACATAACTGTGAAAGTACTTTTTAGTGTTTTTAAATTAATAAACGAGCAACTTACCATCATATCTTGTTTTGCTAACTTAACATACAGGTCCACACGCCCTTTATCTTGTGGACAGATATCTAATCGACCACTGAAAGGGGAAATCGTCACAGTTCTTCCAACAGGCAAGATAGGAAGGCCATTGGTAAGGCCACCATCAACCCACTTCTATGGGAAAACAGAAATATTTCCAAAGTAACACCAGTATGATCATAATGCAGTACTTAACCCTTGCTGACCCTGCCTCCTCCACTCTCAAAAAAACTTACAAGTTTCCCTCTAAGAACACAATGAATAAGCTTCAGTATGTGTCAAATATCAAGGAACTGACAATGCAGATACAGAGATTTGAATCGATGAGCATTTGACATAATGTGCAAATTTATGTGTAAGGTATTTATCAAGCCACTTTATAAGACTTTTTAATTAAAAAAAAAAAAGCCCCACATAGAATTTTTCTCAACACATACATGAAAAGACTTAAGACTTTAAACAAACCAATGTATACTCCTCTAGAATATTATTCTGACTGACAATAGGAGCTGTACAATCTGTATGTGCAGGTAAACTGACTGCACAAGCTAAACCACACATGATTACTCTCCTCTCCTGTGATTTTTCTTCCAGAGCCTCATGTCTTCTTACATACATTACAGAAGACAGCAGTAGTTGGGAAATGGGAGGGTAAAGATGGGAAGGAGCCAAACAATTATGCTAAAAGTGGGAGCACAGCTAAGTCTGCTGCAGAAGTTGAATATACTGAGGAATGACATCTAGGGGCCAAATTCCACTCCAATATAAACAGGACAGCTGTGACATCTCTTGTTAATGTATTTATACCTTCCTATTTCTTTCCCTGCTTACATGCACAGCCCAAAATTCGACACCAGTCTGCTGGCTAAATGAATTCACCAACATCATACATGATGTCTGATGACCAGACACATCTCAATGAACTTTACACATCTAAAGACAATTAGCAATTCTACACTTCCTTTATCATCAAGGCAGAGGAAACACTTCTATCATGTGATTTACCCTAAAGTAGGTGTTTATATCTCATTTTAATCGTGCTGAAAGAGTGCTTTTGTCTTCACTAATTATAAAAGAAACAAACATTATCTACATAAGATGTAGACTACTGCAGACACCCAAAGCCAGGCAAGTTGAAATACATTCTTGAAAGTAAGAAATAATAAGATTCACCTGAGTGCTTCTTAAGAGTTTCACCTCCAGGATATCATCCTCAAGTTACATTAACAGAGACCACTAAAAAGAAATGGCAAATTGTACTAGTATTCTTCAGCACCAATCAAGCAAAAGACTGCTTTTCTGTGTGACCAACGTAAAATGGCAAAATAATGCAAATTTTGCATCAAAATTCCTGGAAACACAGGAACTTAGTCACAGAAGTTTAAAAAAACAAACAAACATCAACAAGAACAAGATAAATCCCCCCCCAAAAAAAACCCTTACAAAAAGTAAATTATTGGCTACTGGCAAGACACTAGCTCTCAGTGTAGGTTCTGCTATACAGAAAGCATTAACTCCAGTTACAGTGTTTGCTCTTCAGAACAAGATATTCTCTGAGCTCCATCACTTATACAGATTCCTCTCAGCTGTGTCCTTTACTCTCACTTAATGCAAACCTTATTTTAATTTTATACAGATTCCTCACAGTGCCACATCTGACTTCCCCTGTGAAGTCCTCTATCTGGTAATACGTGGAGTCACTCTTTAACACCAGTCACTTTAACTTTTATGGGTACATAGCAAGGGGGTAGTAGCAGTATCTATCTCTCTCTCTCTCCACCTGTCTATCCATCTATCAATCCATTTATCCATCCATATGTGTCTCTGTCTGCATACACAGTCCCTCACACCACTCTTTTCTTCACTCTCTCAGACCAGTTTTATGTTCCTGATCTCAAAATCTAAGCTACAAATATTAACATTTAGTAATGTCTATGGCCCTTTTCATCCCATTATTACATTATAAGCTATAGCACCTAATTCTTGACATTAGCCGATGTTAGTACCCACAATATGCCACTGAATTCCTTTGCTTTGCACAAACATCAAATTTCTCAATGAGGAGTCAGAGGATAAAATTCCAGAATCATCTACGGCTATCTTTCAGATTTCTCAAACTCCCATTACAGCATTGCTGTGATAGCTGTGAGTAAAGCTGCAACATACCAGAACATTTCTAGCACCAAGGCTTTTTTGTGCCTGTCTATAAATAGTAAATTATTATTGGTCTATGTGCAATGTTCCTTGGTGTCCTAAGTGGCTATTTGTTGCATTTCCTACAGTGAAAAGTACAGTGGAATTCCTGTCTAAGCCATGTCAAAGACATCATAACAAATGATATTATTGATGTTTTCCACAGGTATAACTTAATACTTCTAAAAGTTCTCACATTTTAAAAAATTCTGATTATTAATTTTTTCCCACTTCTCCCCTTATGTAACTTCAATACTTATTTGAAAATCAAAACATTTACTAAGGCACAAGCAATGCTGTTAATTCAACACTATTTTCTGTAGATTCTGTTACTTTTTTTTGAGCATTTGAGAGAAACTGCTTTTCACTCAAAAATATTTTAGCACTATAGTCTCTCATGTTTCCTAGTTATAAAACATTTATAAAACATTTATAAAAAACATTTATTTGCTGCAAAAAGACAAGTGAAGCCCCAGCTTCCCTTAATTTCACTAATCAGTTATTGAAAAATGCTTCTTATCTGATGAGGCAAATTCCTGGTAGCTTCTGAATGAGTTTCACTAATACTCTAGAACAATGCAAAAACAGAGAAAACTTTGAAATAACTTGCAATGAAACCCAAACCAGACAATGACATTAAAGCTTGACCTAACAGAACCCACCCATTTACCAGCAGATGGTTTTTACAAAGCTACTCCATGAGAAGTAGTCACACTAACTACAGACTCATCAGCACACACAGCTAACTCCGTCATCTGCGGATCTTTATCTGTCTTGAAAATTAATCTTGTCAGAGACTCAATGAACACAAAACCAAGTCAGAAGAAGATAATTTCACATGGAGCAAGTTTGCACTAGTGTTACTGGAAGCTTAGTCCCAGGATACCTGAAATCCCCAGCCCTGGTAATAAACTAGTCCAATCTGGTTAAGGCTATAAATTCTCATATCTCATCTTAGACTTTCTCTTTCATCAGGTTATTTTTTGGCTCATTAATCAGAAGAAAACGTACTATGAGCAGACTAATGTTCTGTGCTTACCAACATGAAATTTAGCTTATTCATCCCAAGAGTATAGCCTGCATGCATGCACACTTAAAGGTAAACTAGCTAATCCTCTGTGAAACCAAATACTTCCCAAAAAACACTCTAAAACGTAAAACTAAAGTGCAATGTTTACCCTAGGGTTCAGTCTCTGTAGGTGTATGGGCAGGCCAGCAGCAGGTTTGACTATTTTCCGATACTACTTCAGCAAAAGTGCACCATACTTCCTTACTTGCCATGCACAATGGTAGCTGGTAACATAGCACAGATAACAGTGAAATACATTTTAGAAACACTCCTGGATGAGCTGGTGATGTGTGTGCAGGTGACACATGTAGCCCATAGAAGATCCAGATCAACTGTTCTAAAGTACAGATAAGGCCAGAAGACTCAAGCAGCTAGCAGGCAGTAGTCTTGATCCCATGCTGCCATGGACCCACGGCCTAAGGAATTTGCCTCCTGAAACCAGGGTAAATACAGATAGACAGAACATGGTCTGTTACAGTAAAACTTTTGGGAAAGTTGGAATATGATGCTCTATGATAGGTGACCTTGCAGAGCGAAATCCACATCCAACCCAGCTTACTGACTTGGTGGTTCTATGTCTGGGCCATGACAGTACATGCCATGTGTCCAGTCCTACAATGTGTGCTTTGGGGCCCCTGCTACATACCCACACATCCTTATTACCCACTGCTCCAAACCAAAGAAATGCTATTGCAAGTGAGACCTCTCACCCAGATCTAAACAGCCGGGGCTAAGAATGCAAGTCAGAAGCATTTACAGGCAACATTTTCTCCAAAAAACCCCCAAAACAAACAACCAAACCAACCCCCAAAAAACTCTCTAATCCACAATTGCACTGTTTTACAGAGTATGAGAAAAGTCAGGGCAGACATGTAGAACTAATTATTCCAACAAGTAACCATAAACGCAAGCAACCTCATCCCAGAAACTATCTTTTCTGAATCTCACTATAGGAGAGCAGTAAGCTTTGGGAATGACAAGAAGCTTTCAAGTAACAGAATCAGTTTCATTGATTTAACTTTTGAATGCGAACAAGGATGAGAACAGTCCCTTACAAAAAAGGTTGTAGTAAAATACTAGAAGGCTAAAAAAAAATCTAAAAAGGCTTCATTAAATACTATAATGACTCTGCAAATCATAATAGAACTATTCATTCAGTAAAATGGGTTTTAAATAACTCTTGGACAAAACTCTGAGCCAACTTTTCAATTTCTTAATTGAAAGAATACCACAAGAAATTTAACAATGACACTTTCTTCTCTTTAACTAATGGTAGCCATATATTCCTTTTGAAATTGCACAAGCAACATATAGACTCTAATCAACAAAATTTCAGACCCTGGGAAGCTGCAAGCGTTCTCCATATAACTCAAGCAGTCAAACAATACTGATTTAAACCCTTCCAATATTTTGGCTGATATGTATTGCTGTATCTACAATTCTAAAGCTGACAAGCTTTCTGATATAATGACTACCTAGCTAGCAGCAAATACATATGGGTTTGTGGGGATTTATGGCAGGGGGGCTGGAAGGGTTATAAAGGTTCTAGAGGCATCATATGTATGAACGGGGAAATGAAGTATCATGTATTTTTCAAAAAGAAGAAATAGCCATTTTTATGATTGTAAAATTATTCTTCAAGTGTAAATATATTTATGTAAGAAAGAAAAAAAGGTTCTTGGAGCTAGATTGAGTAAAGACAACTGTGAAAAAATATTCTTATAAGAAGTACAAAATAGAGTATTAAAGTTGCTTTCCCTTAAGATGAAATAGTTACTCCATAGATGAAGAATACATAAAAAAAAAGTTGGTAGTTATTGAAAAATTACCTGTCCTTTAAATTCCACTGGCTTAATTCCTGCATACACTGGTATAAAACTACTTGCTAGCAGGACCTAGAGAGAAGAAAGCAGGAAGAATAGAAAAAAAAAAAAAAAAAAAGGAAAAAGGCAACAAAGTAATTTAGAACCAATGCATATTTTCATACATATTTACCAGCCAATATATTAATTTTACATAAATCCACTGTCACCTCAAAACATCTTCTTGTTGTGGTATGTGGCACAGCCTTACTTTCCTTAACTAAATACACCAGCATTTTGTGCCTTGTTCCCTCACAACACACAAACTGGGCCTCTCTTCCCCCTCAGTTCAACAACTACGAATCTAGGAATGCTGATATGATTGTCTTCACATATGGAAATACTATTTCAAAAGTGGAAGATTACCACCTGCCTTTCCAAGTCCACAAGGAATACTAGAAAAGAGAAAATCTTAACATTGTAGCAACATACATTCAGTTTAGCCATCATGAAAACCTTTGGAATCATAAGGCTTGTTTGTTAAGCATTGAAACCAAATCCCTATGAAGTGGAAAGATTTCTGGCAGAAGACACAGAAGTTTTGCTGTTTACAGAAGTCTGCCCAGCAGTACCTTTATCCCTGCCTTCGATGTAGGCCATGTCTAGGCATGATACAATAAAATAATCTAACATGCTCTTCCCTCCCTGCTCCTGTGGCAGTCACCAACATTCAGACAGCTGCACTCTTGATACAGGCAAAGCTGAAGGCATGCACAAAAACAAGTATTAGGAGCTGGACTGAAAGATCAGACAGTATGAATATATTCCAATGAGCAGCTATGTGTAATTTTATTACTATTATTCCACCTACCCTAATGCTACCATAGAGAACAAAAGAATACAACAGAAATGGCTAAATCAGTGAAAAAACTATTGGAATACTAGTAAAAATGTACATATTTCCAAGGTCATCCTGATGCTTCTAATTGTCTCCAGGTTAGAAGATTTCACTGCAAAAACACATAAATGAAAAGAACAATAATCTCTATGCTTGTTACCAGTGGATACTATAGATAGAAATAACAGTGCATAACTTGAGATAATCTTTTTGCATAATTATATTTGCATGATAAAGTCCTATAAATTTTGGGAACTGACTGTCCTCGTAGAATATAACAGGGTCAAGATTTTAAAGACACTACTTTAAAGGCAAACTCTCAATGCATCATTTGAGGTTTTGTTAACAAGTGTCATTTTTTTTAAAGTGATAACTATAAAGAATCTCTTATTTGCTCTAAGCATCCATGAGGATAGAGAAAGAAGGAATTCCTTCTTATTCTATTTCTTCCTTTATCCTCCTGTAACTTAGTATGTCTTCCACTAAGATACAATTACTACTGAGAACATTTGCTTTACATGCATCTGAATTGCTCCTACCATCTCACATCAGCTTATGCATATAATCCTGATCCAAATTTAAAATGTGGCATTAAGATGAAGGGAAGGGCAGTAAAAGATCTACTTTCCAGCTACAGTTAAAATGCAGCTTATATACAGTACTTAGCATTACATTATATCTATCATCCACAAGCACCTGTAAGAATTGTTCAAACTTTTTTAAACTTCCTTTATTTTCTTTTTTGATTAAACATAATGACATCAGTGAAGTAAGAGATGCAATTTTTTTACAACATTCTGAAATTCTCTGTTGTGTTCTCATATACTGCAACAATTAGTTACCTGTTACTTTTAGAAACACTGCCTACAAGATAGAACTTGAATAATCAATGAAGGAAAAGCACACAAACACCAAATAAATTTTAGCAAAATTTGCGAACCTATAGGATCAAATCCTGCTTTAAACATTGTTTATATTATGGTTGTAGCACCACTTGTAGTAGAAGTTGTTACTTGAGTAAACCAGTGATTTTACTGTACAATTAATAATATACTCTTACGCCTTGAAGAACCTCCAGCATTTTTATTTACAACTGCCATATTCAACTTTATTACCTGAATGAGGTCCTCCCTGGATGCAAAATTCGAAACCAAGTGATTTTCCCCACTCTTTGAGTTAGTGACTGACACATAGAGCCGGTTCTCAGCTACCTCATGAACATCAGAAGGAAGAATAGACTCTATGCCCTCCCTAGAGGAAAGAAAATGCTCAGCATTACTCACCATCATTATTTAAAAACCTTGCACATTAGGGGTGAGCACCCCACAGCAAGGAAGAAATATGCACCCTCTCCATTTGCATTTGGAGAGCTCAACACAAAAACGACCTTACAGAAGCATTAAGATAAGTACCTAAGTGTTTTCATAAAATCATAACCAGGTGTTACAGCGCCAAAGTTCAATCTTCTGACTTCCTCTGCAAATCCATAGGCAAAGTGCTTACATTTCTGGAAATGGAAAATATTAACCATGAAGATGTTTTAGTGATCGGAAGCATGTTCAACTGCAGTATCTAAAATGTACTAGAGGCTAAAGCTTTAATAAAACTGTTATTAGATCAAACTCAAATATTTTCCCATATGTGTTTGGCTTGTAACAAGACATGCATAACAAAATGTCGACCCTTTTCTAAGGATTAATTTATTAGAAAAAAAAAATCCCAAATGAAAAAAAAAAATAAACTCTCACAGGGATGCTACTTTAACAACCAAAGAAAGTTAATGGCTATTTTTCTATATACTACCACTGCTAAATAATCAGTTCCCTAGACCATGCCATTACAAGAACAATCATTTAGTTCAAAGTCTAAAGCCATCTTTTACTTTAAGGTCTACTTCAGAACTTAAACCAGACACAAGTACCTTAAGATGCTTATAAGCAATTAACAAAAACAAAACAAAACAATTTCTTCTCACTAATGAAAAGAAAAAACAAACTACTAACAAATACACATATTTAATTAAAAAAACACTATCAAAGTATTTAATGAATAGAAAACTATGATGGATGACATAGGAAGAAGACACTGAGAAAACCAGGCAACAGACTCCTGCACAAGGAACCTTTTGCACAAGCTGAAACGCCCAGCATTAATGACTGCAGAAAAATAGCTTGAAGTGTGAGCCATAACAAGTCCAAAGGGACAGTAAAGGAATTGGTGTAATTTATTTTTCAGCCGTAACATGCTGAAACAATGAATTATGATCCTGAGTGCTTAAGACTCACTATTCAATATCTGTAATCCCTTTTTTATCCTTTCATGCAGACTTCTCTAATGATTTTAGGGACTTTGGAAAAAACTAAATTTAATCTTATGAACCTTCTGAAATTGATAATTATAAATATTTTATACCCACATTCACCTATATAACCACATGAGAAAAAGATAGTTTGCGTTTCCTAGATTATTAGGTCCCTGAATAAAGAACAAATATGTTGATAATAACAAAATAAATGATTGAGTGACTAAGGAAAGTAAAGGGGGAAAAAAAAGAGAGACATGAATGTATTCTATTCAGGAGGAAGATACATGACCTAAAGAAAGGAAAACCAGGAAGGAGTTGGGCTGAGGATTGACATGAGATCAGAGCCAGCTGACCAAAGCAGTTAACTTCCTTACATCACCTGTGTGACATAGCACTCATCTAAGTGAAAGACAGAAATCTAGTTCTTGCATCCACTTTCTTTATATAGCCTTTGAATAAATGTATCAAAAAAGTTCACTAAGAGATTCATACCTCTTAAAGAAACAATCACTGTAAATATTTGTGCTACGTAATTTCACATTGGTTAGATTTGCACCTTTACACTATAAGGTCCTTGTCATTACCAGCTCAAAGCCAACAAAAATATTTAAAAGTAGTTACATGCACTAAGCCTTGAATTTATTCTACATTAGGTAGCAGTTGGGCTTCTGTACTCAATCTGCTAGAAAGAGGCACATTCTGACACCTCTCTTTAAATGCAGAAGAAACACACAAAACCCTACATGGAAGGGCCTCAGAACTACTATCTCAATATTTACGATGCTTAAATAAAGTAATGGGGAGCTAAGAGTACCGGGAGCTGGATGAATCGAAACCTAAGGGAGTGACAGAGAACTACTTTCCATATTACAAGTGCTAAGAATGGACTGTACCTATTTAGACTCTCAATTACTGCTCTCAAAAGGGACAACTTCTTACAGCTATGAATTGTTTTAGAATTTGAGTGCTAGAAGCTTTAAATAATACATCTTCATTTTAAACAGTGACTGAGGCCATGCTTACAAACTGTAACTGCTTGTATTGAGTTACACAAACTTGGTATCAAATATGATCAAGGTAATTTTAAAATAAAAAGTTATTTATCCATAACAAAATAAGCCTCCTTAGAATCTTAATTGTGTGCATTTTCAAATAGTGACAAAAATCCAACGTATGACAGAAAAACATTTGGAAACTGCCTTAGAACAGCAACAGTCAAAACAATAAATCTTCAAATTCTTTCCAAGATAAAGACAGGCTGCATTACAGCTTTGAGACTAGGAGATGCAGAAAGTCCTAATTATGGCTTGTCTAACATTGCCATCTCTGGGGAGAGAGGAAAAAAAAAGAAAAAAATAATTAACTGATTAAGAGCTACATTTGTGGATATAAAATATTTCAAGCTAGAAAGGTAGTAAAGATAATAATATAATTATTCTGATATGAAAAGTTAGTTCTATTCTGTACAAAACACTGCCTTTATTTAAATTCCATGAGAATTACAAAGAATTATTCCCACTGACAAAAGAACTCTCAATTTTCCATTTAAACAATAAAAAGGAATAACTAAAAAGTACATAAAAAATGGAAAGGAATAGAAAGTTCATGAAACTTTCTGTAGTTTGCAATAAAATGACAAACTTTCAAGGAAAAATACATCAGACTCAAGGTAATATAGACTTAGTTTCCACAAACAAAAACTAAAAACTGTTCTAATATTTTTACTTAGAAAGATCTTTATAAGTTGGATCAGGATGAGGACAAGTGCTGATACCCAGAGTCTGCAATAAGCAGAAAAATTTCCTTGGGCTAGCAAAGGGCTGCCATGCTCACCACAGAGGAAATTAAAGTTAGAGGTACACATTATACCAGGCAAACTTGAAACTGAACTAGCAGTCAGAGGTGACAGAAGGGGAGTAATGCCTGCACAGAATACAAAGAGGTTCCACACAACAGAGTGGAACTTGCCTAATACCAAGTCATATAAGGAATGCTCCCAGGGGAGTGGGGAAAGATGCCAGGAACAAACCTACTGCTGAACACAACAGAAGTACAGTTAATGCTGCAAGCTGAGATCATAGCCCAGCAGAAACATCCAACAAACAAACAGAAAGATTAGTGGCAAAGTGGGGTTTGGCTGGGACTATTATTTGGATCAAATGAAGTGAAATGATCGAGACCTAGAAAAAGTTATCAAATGCTCATTGGACTAAAACATAAGTGTAACTTTGACCAAAAACTTAACAGCCTGTTTTCCCCAAAATAATTAAAACTATTAAAAGAAATATTAAAATATTAAAGAAATATTAAGATTTTGTTAGTGCCTGGTCCTCTACATTTATTAAGGCAAAGTCACTACAGGAGTTCAGGAGACCAAAGCAGCCTTAACCTGTGGGGAAAATCAAGCAAACAGACACCAAAAGAAACCCTAATGCTCTCCACAGAATCTTTAACATTGTAGTCATTGAATATAACCTTGGTGTCTCTGCATGACACCATATCCATGGTGAGAAAGGAGAGGCATCTCTGGAGATGAAACAACCCAGACACATGTCAGAACAGAATTACTATGTGGGGTAATCCTACTGGGTGCTGTTAAAGCATGGGCTGCACTGAGTCTAAAGGAGATGCAAGAGCATTTAATGCTGTCCAATGGAGTACAGGTAGCAAGAAAAAAATCTGAGCAGGTGGTAGCTGTTTATGAAGACACACTCCATCTACCATTTTCATGTCCTTTCAGAAAACATTGAAAGGATGGTGCTATGCACTTGCTTAACAAAGCATATCTCTAGCCAAGAGAACAATGATTCACTTTGTAACATACCATCATTAAGTAAATATACATTTTGGTACACTAAAGTATACCTATTGCCTACAAATTGACATTCGCACACGAGATTTGTATTTACACAGCTTAAAATATAAAGTTCATATGAAATATTTTTGTCATAACCATTTTTGCTCATGAGTCACAGATGTGGTTAATGTAAACATGATACAAGAGTCCTAACCCTAGCAAGTAAGAAGAAAAAAAAAGAAACAAAACATTTTAATAAACTTAATGGAAGATGATTATATAAAACAATGTCCTTTGAAAATTATCATGGCCTATACCTACGAGTTTATTAATTTACCTCTATATTTTCTGGCACTGCTAACAAGACAGCGGCAGCCAGAGATCCCGCAGAAGCTCCCGCAAAAGCTTTCACATCTCTCAGTAACTTCTTACCATGCCTGTGAAAAGCAGCTGCTGCCCCCAAGTGGTAAATGCCCAGAAAGCCACAAGCTGCAAAGGACAGGTTGATGTGTTTCATTTGGGCTGTGGAAATAAAAGTGTCACAGTCAGAAAAATTTTGTCTTGCAATATACATTTATTCTATTGGCTAACATACCCTATCTATATAGCAAAAGCAAGTTATTTGAGAACAGTGAGAGCTTTTGATTACTAAATACATCAAACAATCAGCAGTTAGTTTAGTATCTCCAAAACTGAAAACAACACTAAAATCCTTATCAATCAAAACCATATACATTTATATACAATGTAACTATATATTTTCACCTGATTTGTTGAAGAAATGCAAACTAAGAGCAGCTACACAAAAGTGATTAAAGAATACCTTTGGAGAACAAACATTGTTGGACACCTTCATTAAAAAATCAATTTAATTATAAAACTGCTGGCTACTGTTGTAGCGACAGGACTGTGAGAGTGGATTCAAATCAAGAGAAAGTTTAGACTGGATATTAGGAAAAAATTCTTTACCGTGAGGGTGGTGAGACACTGGAACAGATTGCCCAGAGAATCTGTGGATACCCCATCTCTGGCAGTATTCAAGGCCAGGCTGGATGGAGCTCTGAGCAACCTGGTCTAGTGGGAAGTGTCCCTGCCTACAGCAGGTGGGTTGGAACCAAATAATCTTTAAGGTGCCTCACAGCCCAGAGCATTCTATGATTCTACGACTGTACTCCCCTTAGACAAGCAGAGCCTTGAATCCATTATAATTCTCTAAGAGAGGAATTTTTTCTGTCATCTTTGAAACTCATTTGCTTACTAGAATTATTAACAGACAAATTTTTAAAGTACTTACTAGTTTAAAGAAGAAAAACACAAAAGATATTGTTGCTACTATTAAAATAAGAAAGAATAAAAACACTCCAAAGTAAAATACAAAGCACTAAATGTATGAAAACACACACACTCTCTGAAGTGTCTAGGGTAGAATTTAAAATTGACAAAAAACCCCACAAATGGGAAACATTCAGTTTATTAGAGTGCGTTAATTAAGTAAACAAAATAGAATGCTGCACATTTTATTAGCTTTTTGGTTTCTGCAAATAACTACATTAGGAAAGCAAGGTATTCCACAGATTATATTTTACAGACGTAAGAGATATTGCACACGTTATCTTAGTATTGAAGTGAAAATAACTCCCTACTATACTTGGGTATATCTCAATATGAATGGGAATAAAAGACAGAAACTGTTGCAATAGTCCTGATGAAGAGAGGCAAACATATACAGCACCACGTTTTTGTTAAAGATATCTCTTCATCTCTGAAATAGGAAGAGGAGGAAAGATGGGGATAAGAAACAGCTTTCAAAACCACTAGATGACATGCTAAATCCAACTGCTTTACCCACAGCATGATTAAAATCAGATTAAAAATCCGACCTAATGATCTAACCAGGTTTGCTATTTTACCAAGCAAGAGAGAGAGAGGGAGAACATCTCATAATGCCAGGGAATATTTGGTGCATCAGCCAGTCTGCTAAAACACGTAGTTTATCAACTGCGCTGGAAATACTTCTATATCCACTTGTAAGTAGGAATACCTGTAACAAATCTAACACATTGTACTCATAGAAAGGGCTGCAGGTTGGCTCTTGCTGTGACAATAGGAGAGAAAGGCATGAATGAAGCAAGTGATAAACTGATTTACTCTTTTTAAAAATAAAGGATCTTTTAATTTAAAGAGAAGTCACTGTACTGACTAGAAGGTAAAAAAAGTTTACTCAAGATGATACTGGAAAAGAACAAACACAACTCTACTTTGATTTATTTTTTTTTAAATGAGTGGAAGAAAACTAACAGTCTTTGAAGTATGATGTCAAAATGGGCTTCCTTTCAGGATAGTTAAACTCTTGGGAGTTTAACCAGCTGCTGCAACTGTCTCCATACCTTCTATAAATTAGGAGCAAGGATGCATTTGCATTACGGGCCACTCTGAATAAAAGATGAAGCTGATTAAAACAACAGCATTCTGGAATAGGAATGGAAGAATCAACTCCCATTTCTGCCCAAAATAGATCTCAAGATCAAGACACTACTACTGTGAAGCATTATATGAAATAAGGATTATGTTTACATATCTGATTGGTTAAAAAATATGCAAAGTATGTGTTCACAAATCCAAAGAATTACATCTAAGGGACCTATGAAATGTAACTAAGTAACACAAGTGTAAGATAATAAGGTTATGTACATAGAAGTAAGTACATGGACATAAAAGTAAGTATATGGATGTTCATGTACATGTATATACGTATTTAAACCTTCTACAAGGCTCATACTCCAAAAAGTATTTCTCTCTACTGGAAAATAATTAAATGTTCACAAATAAAAATAAAAATGAGAACTACAAAGTGTATCTAAAGTGTGGTTACAGTAAGAATTTTAGACAAAAAGGTTTTTTTCAAAAAGAAAAATTCCCTACAAATGTGGAAGAAAAATCACACTTCATTGTATGAAGAAGTGGCTGGTACATGTTCTCTGAAGCGAGAACAGAAAAGGAGGTTATGCGAACCGAGGAAACTATTTGAATCTCAGATCAAAAACTACCGAACGCACTTGACTGAAGTCAGATATCTATGCTTCCTCTTACACACCTTCATAAGGAAACTCTAGTTTCTTATACAAGCTTTAGTCCTATCTAATTATCAGTTACTGGGAGTAACTACTATTTTCTTTGAGTGTCTGGATACATGGTACTCACCCCTTCTTATAAGTTAATTTCTTAACACTTAGATCTCATACTTCTCTGCCTCCTTCATTTCCCTACCCAGGAGACAGAGAGATTATTGACTGGGTATTCACATCAGTTACTTGACTGACACAAAGATTCAGTGAGAGACAAACACACAAGAAGAAAAAACAGCGTTAAGATTTCAAGTCAAGGAATACCGTTCAAGAATGCTGCTAGTCTCATGCTCTGTGAGGAGTAGACTAATTTCAACCCCAAAAAGATTAAATTTAATACAACATAAAAATAAGGTAATTTTTTTAGTTTTAGTGAACAGAAGTACTTGACCCATTGGATTTGTATGGCATGCAATGGAACACTGTTTTACAGATTCCCCAAGAGAACTTCAAATTAAGAGTAGCAATAGCATGGCTGTGTTATCCAGACACTACATTTCTATTAATCAGGATTATTTCCCAGGTATACATTAAGTATTTGTCATATACACAAAAATTTAAAATTCCTCAGTACAAATGTCAATTGACAGATGGCATTCATGCTCAAATGACAGATCCAGTGGTTACACCTAGCCATATGACTGAGAAATGGGGTATGCACATACATCTATCAACTCTCTAAGTGGGTAAATAATGAGAAGGAAAAATCATTCAATCATAGAATCATTCTTATACTCAAAACAGGGTCAGCTATCAGATCAAATTTGGTTGTTCAGGGCTTTACCCAGTTGTTAACTCGAAAATCTTGTAATGTTTAGCTCCTAAGTGATAGCCAGCATTTGTCTGTTGCTTGGTGAAGCAATCAGGTCCTCTTTCATTTGTTCAGAATATGAAAATCATAAAGTACTGCAAATACTCAACATTACAGAGAAGAAACAAAACATTAATGTCTTCAATCTTCAGTACTATGCATCCACGTGCAGGAAAGCGGGTGGAACAGAGGCCTCTTCAACCTATCTGTAACAAAGCACTTATCCTCCAAAGGATGTAGAGGACAAAGATCATACAGATAAATAAGAATCATGGTTCTATAAGGAACTGCCTGCTTCAGTTAAGCAATGTTGTTTCACCTTGCAAAGAAATCTCCGAACAAGAGGAAAGATAAGAAAGCATTTGTTAGATGAATGTCCTGTAAAATCAGAATGTCCTGTAAAATCAGGACACCAAGACATTTTTAAAAGAATATAAATTTTCCCATTTCTTTTGATGCTTGCAAATATGTCATGGCACCACTTGATTTGCAAGTTATAATGGTGTTTTTCAGAGAAAGTATGATTCAAAACTGTATTTTGCTTTGATGATCTGGTAGATTACAGCCCTTTTGATCAAAAAAAGAATTGTATGATTATAAAAACTCCAAAGAGGAAACAGAAAGAAATTTAAGTAAGCTTACATTATGACTATTCCCTGACAATTTCTTATAGAGTAACAGAAATAGGGTACAGTCATGTGGACACAAACCACTTTTTTTCAGGTGAGCAGAGAGTAGAAATCTTCCTATCTTAGAAATAGTATGCAACACCTGTTTCACAACACTTTAAAACAAATATTCTTAGAGAGTTTAACATAAATTGTGACTATTAAGGATATTAATACCTATTAACACAAAGTTGTCATATTAGCATGTCTTAAGAAAATGTTTCAATGACCCTTAAAAGATGCACAAGTACATTTCAGCTGGAGAGTGCACATATTGTAGAGATATGATATAAACAGGACATAGCAAACATTTCTGCCACTGCTTTTCAAAAACTGTTATTGTCATACATGATTGGCAAAATTCAAAATACAAAGATTTCAACTGGATAAGGGGATAAAAATGCTTCTGTTGTCGACAATAATAAAAAACAGAAGTGTAAGAAAAGATGTGCAAGGAGAACACTGGGGCTGTTCAATTTCATTATTTTGCATATAATGCAGGAACATTCAGGAATAAATATAAACCTAAGAGTTCTCTTTAAAAGATTACCACATCAGCAGGAGAAAACAACCCACTGGTGATTAAAAATGTACTGGGGGTGAGGGTACTTCTGTTTACTCAGCAGTATCTCATCTATCTCATCCATTTTGTAATGCAAACCTTCAAGAGAATGTATGTAAGCAGACAAAGCTGTACAGAAGAATTATGATACAGTACCACACAGCTTTCTCAGAACAGGTACTGTTTCCTGATTGTCATGCACAAGAAATAGAACAACAGTTTCTCATAAGGCTGTTTCCTGAGCAATGTAATTACATAAACATTGTACCATCCCAGTGTCCTAACCTGTCATAACTACCTCCTGGCATCCCACTTGTAAACAAAAGCTGAAAATGCCCAAAGCAACTGAGTACAAACACCTTTACAACCAAAATCTAAATATACATAGAATGCAAATGACCAAGCACCCTGAAGCACAGGAGCTAAAATGTATGAGGCATAACAGCACATCTGAGGATTAGTTATTAGCAAAGAATGACAAAACAAGCAAAGTCACAGAAAGAACTGTTTAGCTCAGCAGCACTGGTAAAATAAGGGCTGTAAGCGTAACTACTAATTTACCTGAATCAAAAATCACCACTGACACAGAAGTGTTTGTTTTTTCACATCTCTAACAGGAAAAAAAGAGCACTAGCATAACAATTCACAGCCTTCACTGAATACAACAGTTTGATGAAGTTAAAGGAAAAAAAATAATAAGTACATAATCTAACCAGACATTAAGAACCTTAACAAAATCACATGAGTCTTTGCAAACTGTAGCAATTGCATATAATCCCCTTAAAATTAAAAAAAGAAACACATCACATGATACAAAACTTTCAAATTAAGATTCTAGACCTTGATCCTTAAGACAAGATGTCAACAGAGGGCAGGGAAGGCTGTCTTCTTCAGAAGGTGGCAAAAGGTTCAATACCTTCTAATGAATGTTGTCTTCCATCACATACTCCACGGGGACTTTTTCCAACAGCTACTTTGGTTCCCTCGGCATTAGTAGCCATTCTTCTATCAACTACTGATTGTTTATCGTTCACCTTGGAAACCTACAATCAAAGAGTCAGACATATTACTAATAAAAAGAAAAACAGCAGCAAATGTGACATCATTTAACAATAATTGTAAAGTCATCTAGATGAATTTCTCAATTGCTTAGCTGCCACTAAACTAGCTCAAACATCAATGTTCCACAACTTATGCATGCAGCAAATTATATTTTAAAGATGAATTTAATTAGATATTGAAAAACCCTTCCCTTTGGATATGCCAGTGTCCAAAATGAGCTTTGTGTCCTTTCCCACTATTTTTAGTTATATCAACAGATTTTTTTATAATCAAGCTCTTAGATTTTACCCTACCTTACCAATCCATTTCCCCCCTCACCCTCTGTTGGGCAACGCTGCATCTGTAAGTCATTTTCCAGAGAATTCTGGTCCTATTCTTCACTAAACGACTGTCACTCTAACTAATCAGCTGTCAGTTATTATGCACGACTGTCTGAAGTACAGTTTGAAGAAAATTAATGTTTCTCCCCAATTTAGAACTATCAGACTCAAAAATTCATTCTGAAACGTTGGTACTCCAGCACCTATTGCTCCCTGCCCCTGCACCACTATAAACTGAAGGCATCTTCAATCTATAATTAATGCCGCAAATTCAAAAACTTAGCTCTGCAGAGTATAAAATAAATTATTTTATCAGTGTATTTATGCATATTGCTTATATCTTTAGAACATCAAAAAAACACTTACCTGGAATTTAATTCTGTTATGTGGCGCTCTTACAGTGCAATAGTTTGTAATTCCAGTCCAGAACTGCTGAGTTTTGGGAAACATGCAACTACACAATCGGCCCTTTTTTAACTGGAGCAACTGGAGTATTGGAACACTACACAGTCTTTTGGCAGTCCACATTTTCTTAAAAGTGATCCAGATGATGTAATGACCAAACTGATACTCTCAGAAGTTGTTCTACCATGAAGTTACAAAGGAAGCATCAACAGCTGAGCATGGACACCACAGAAGTACAGACAGAAACTTTCTTCTAAGCATTCCCTGTTTAAAAGACTTTAGGAAAAAATAAAGAACAGCTGAAAGGTTAGTTGCACATCAAGGCCCCGATACTGTAACAAGGCTCTCCTCACACCCATCCAACCCTAAAACACAGAGGCATTGACAGCTGATTCACTTGACAGTGAGTCTTGTTCAGTAGCTCCTCTCTCTCCCTCTCACCAGCCCCCATCTGGTACCGTGTTGTTCACCACTGACCAGAAAGTCAATTTTTCATTTCAGAGACAGTAAGAACTGAAATTGTTAATAACACAGAGCTCCAAGCGAACAGCCTGCCCCCTAAGATTAACAACGTGAATACACTGCTCCTTCTACCCCAGCTGAAAAACGTGGTTGCAGTGACCCGCCAACTTCAAAGAACCTGTTCACTAAAACAAAGTGCCAATGTCAAGATCCCAGTAAGAGACAGCATGCCGGCTGGTACAAGGCAAACCTCCTCATCTTCTCTGTTCCTAAAATAGCACAGGGATTACTCACACACCCAGCGTAAGCCTGGTTTGCACTTTGACCGTGAAGAATGTATGGAATTGTGCTCGTCCAGACGAAAAGCAGGTTCATGCCTGACCATCACTGCAAACAACCCCAGTGTGACCCTGTGCCGGGAGGTCTCAGCGCAACACTGCCAGCTTCCAACTAAGTCCCAACCAAGTGACTGAGTTACAGGTTTTCTGTTTAATCTCGTGTGCCATGAGATCAGGCCTATGGTGCAATTGGATTTTTCCTACCTCCACTTTTGTTCAGCAAACAACCAAAACAAACAAGCAAAACAGAGCCGAAACGGCGAGACAGTTTTTCAAAGGTAACAAACGCAGAACGTGGAGTGACAACCGCGGGGCGCACAACGCCAAAGCGCAGCCACTGCGCCTTCTAACCTTGGACACTTACAGCAGGCGGGCGATGCCTACGCGGGACACGGCCCTTCAGAGGCCAGTCACCTCCACCGCGTCCCGATCGTCCGCCGCCTCCCCGCAGGCCTCCCGGGAGCCTAGCGCGGCCTACACGAGGCAGCGGCGGCACTGTGCCTGCTCGGGCCCACCGTCCTGGCAGCGGCGGCTCGCCGTCGGGACCGGGAGGTCGCCGCAGGTCGCGGCAGGTCCCGCCCGGCCCCGGTCCCTGCGCGCCTGCGCAGCGCGGCCCCGGCAGCGGCGGTTTGGCCGCCCGCGGCTGGTGAGGCGGGACGGTCCCGCCTTCGCTACGGGTTCGGAGGCCCTGGGTGTGCCCGCTGCGCTGGGTGTGCCGGCGGCGCTGGGTGTGCCCGCTGCGCTGGGTGTGCCCGCGGGCTCCTCCCGGCCTCTCCGGGGGCCATCGGTGTTATTGCGTGGGCGGATGTCCGCACCCCCAGCACCGCCCTTGTGCCGGGCCGCGCACCGTGTAGGAGCGTCCTGTTGCTGACAAGGTGGCCTCGGCAATAAAGATTATAAAGATTATATATTTTTTCTCCCTTTTTTTTTTTTTTTTTTTTTTTTTTTTTTTGCCTTTTTTTTTTTTTTNTTTGGCCATGTTTCTGTTTTACGAAGGTCAGTCCACTCACCCTTCTGTCAGGCGAGAGCCAGAGCAAACACGGCACCCAGATTCAAGATGCAAATGGATTCTGCAACCAGCAGTGGAGGAAGAAGACATGCTGAGGGAGAGCAAAGATACCTGTGGGACAGAAGTGTAGATGTGTAAACTCTCCCTGGGGTTCAAAGTAAACTTGTGAAAAAACGCTATGTTAGATTTCACACTGGTTCATCTTCATCTGTGACATCCATTATTCTTGCTATTTTCTGGTATCTCAGAGATGCTGGGATAGATTTGGGATAGAAGGAGGTGCAGCTGTGTTGATGGAACCTTGGCACCTTCTGTTGTCTACAGGGTTTCTTCGGTTTTGCCAACCTTTAAACTGCTAAAGAGCGATAGTTACAAAACAGAGCCGTGGGACTGTCTTACAGCAATGACACTGTCTTGTGGAGGTACTGCCTGCTCATTTCATCATCCTGCACTCTTTCCCCATGTTTACAGCATGAGCTTTTAGATGGGAATGCCAGATGAGCCCTAGTGGTGGAAAAAAATCTTGCCTTAATTATAGCCAGAGTTCTAATTTTTAGTAGTCACTAATTAAAATTTTTAGTGGTCAGTACTATCATTAGGACCATACTTGCATCTAAATTAATACTTGGTTGACAGCTGTGGCAAGTCACAAACATGTCAGGAGGACCCTTTTTATTCTTTTAGATGTGGACTGAAGTACATTAGTTAGCCTCTTGTTCCTTCTGTACCATGTCTGATCTATTAATGAATTGGAAAATGTGTAATGTAAATGAAGGTTTCTGAGTTGGTAAGAATTGAACCTTTAATCCAGGATAGTAACGAGTATAAACAGAGCAAGTCATTGTGAAGGACAGCAAATGAGATGGTGTCTCAAATATAGCAGCTGGCACTCAGAGTCACAGAATTGTTGGGGTTGAAAGGAACCTCTGGAAATCATTTAGTCCAATCCCCTTGCCAAGGCAGATTTACATGAAACAGGTGGCACAGGAACACATCCAGGTGAGTTTTTCAGAGAGGAAGACTCCAGAACCATCCTGAGCAGCCTGTTCCAGTGCTCTGTCACCCTCAATAGACTCAAGTCGAGGTTGAACTTGTATTTTAGTTTCTGTCCATAAAAGAGAAACACATCTCCTTCAACCTTAAGACTTCTTAAGGGCATTGAGGTGCTGGACCATGTCCAGAGAAGGGCAACAAAGCTGGTGAAGGGTGTGGAGCACAAGTCCTATGAGGCGTGGCTGAGAGAGCTGAGGTTGTTTAGCCCAGAGAAGAGGGTGCTCAGGGGAGACCTTATAACTCTGTACAGCTGCATGGAAGGAGGTTTTTACCAGGTGGGCGTCAGCCTCTTCTCCCAGGTAACCAGTGACAGGATGAGAGAAAATGGCTTCAAGCTGTGCCAGGTAAGGTTCAGGCTGGACATCAGGAAGAATTTCTCCATGGAAGGGGTTGTCAAGCGTTGGAATAGGTGGCCTGGGAAAGTGGTGGAATCAGCGTCCCTGGGGGTGTTTAAGGAAATTCTGGATGTAGCACTCAGTGCCATGGTCTAGTTCGGTCAGAGACTGGACTCTATGATTTCAGAGTCTTTTCCAGCCTAATTGATTCTGTGATTCTTTGCCCCCCTATCTCAACTCAATCCATTCTCTTTCCCATAGCTAGACATGATCAGACCCTTATCCTCCAAGTGTCACAGCTTTTTTCATCTGCTGCATATAGATAAATCTATCCATATTTAACCTTTTTATAGCATGACATACATCTTTCATTCTTTGTAACTTTAGTTGTTCTTTGTAATACTCTGAAATTTTCTTAAGAATAAAGCACACCAAAGAAAGCTTACATGAGTTACATAAGTGTTTAAATGACTTTACAACATGGTGTTTGTCAGAACAAGTATTTTGGAGCAGCCATATAGTTAAGGAACAAGGCATTTAAAAGTGTGTGTAAAATCATTTCCTGAAACACAGTAAGCTACAGGAGTAAATGAAGGTTTCAGTAACAGCACTTTAACTTAGTTATATATTTGGTTAGCACAATTAAGCTGGTTGGTGGTGTGATTCCTGTACCATGTCTCTGTCAGTAAGACTGAATTCTTACTTCAGAAGTTTAAGGCCGACATGGAAAATGAGAAGATATATAAAGACAATAATTGAGGATCAAACTTAACTTAAAAGTCTTCTTTTATTACTGACAAAGATGTTGCATGTATATTTTGGAAGTAGACATGTAAAAAATATGTCTCTTTTCCATAAGCTCTGCATAATAAGTTTTAATGGGAAAGATGCAAGATTCTAGTTATGGATAGGTGTTGTTAAAGGATTTAATGCAGTTTTTTGCAGTGTTAATTCAAACTGGCCTTTATCCAAATGCTGATCAATGGATTGAAATGTTCAAGAAAATGTAATGATTTATGGCATTATATTAAGATTTATGGCAGAAATGTATAATGGTGCATCACAAGGAAAAGAATAAGCTTTTTTTTGTCGGTTAAGCTTAAGAATAGTGATGAGCACCTGATACTCAAAGCTATGGCTTTTATTTGTGACCACTTATTCCTTTCCTTATCTCCTGTCACCTTCATCTCAGTGCTAAAATAGAGTGTGACTCCCTCTGTCTAGAAGTCCATGCAAGTGTCTGTGCCTAAGGATACCTGGTCTGTTGCTGAAGGTACGCAACCCTGGCTTAGAATTCTGAGGAAGATGCTAAGTTGAAGGGGAAAAAAAAGACTGTCAGGAAGTCTGAAGAGGAGATTCATGTGAGATGAGAAAGCTGAAATTAGAGGTAGGGTAAGACAGGGGAAAGCATTGACATGGATAAGTATAAAATCATCAAGAAAAAGGGTATCAGACGGAAGCATGATTGTGGCTGTGCTCCAGGTAGTGTAGGACCTGCCCTTTCTCCTTCCTGACTTTTGCCTGCCTGGCTAGCAGAGACTCTGCTTATGTCTTATCAAAGGTGGTGAGCACATTAATGCCTAACCTAGTAGTGATCATTTGGGCGTGATAACAAATAAATAATTTTTGTACTTCTGAGTATGTCCTGCTTGAAGAATCACTTTGTGTTTGGCTAAGGCTTCTGAACAGGGACACAAAGAGGAATGATTACAGGACACAAAAGCTGACAAATAAAGCATATGTGGGAATTGTTACCCCAAAAAGTCCGCTCAAAAGAAAATACGTGCTCCCAGAAAAAAAAGATGGTTTTGGAGGGAGACTGGTGACCCTTGATCTGGCCAAGGAATCAAGCAGAAATTCAAAAGGAAAATATTTTCTAACAAACAAATAAAACCACAAAACAAAACAAAGGTTCAATATTGCCAAGGGATTAATTTGGGAAAAATAATCAATGAAAAAACTCCAAGAAATCATTATAAATCTTAAAATATAAAGCAGATTTTTCTCATATGTTGGAAATTGTCTTTAGAAATTTCCTAGTAATTTTATGACCTGTTGAACACACCATGGGAATATTTAATGAAATTTGGAACAATCACAGCACGAGTAGTGGGTTTGCATTTTTGTTCTTTTTTTTTTCCTCTTCTGTTTTTGCTTGACTTTATCACAACTGAAGCCACATATCTAATTGAAAATGAATTTTTTTTTCAGAAAATCTAGAATTGCTCTTGGTTCTTTAATAGCCTCCAAATAAAAGAGTTTTTTTGCATCCCAAAGGTACGTATGTTATTTGATATCAAAAGTTATTTTCCATAAATGTCCATGTAGTTCATAAAAGGCCCAGCAATTTTTTTTCCTTGTTTCTTCTCATATAACCAGACAGTTTGATATTTTCTCTCTCAGTCTCTGACATCTTGGGTGGGATTTGTCAAAGGAATGCAGGCGTGGGATACAGTCTAGACATGGGTATTTGAACTAGTCATTCTAAGCTGCTTCAATGGTCAACAAAGAGAAAAAGAGATGCTTTTGGAAAGGAATTATTTTCAACATAGAGTACACTTTTGAAATATGTTAGATGCATCATTCTCTAAGACTGCTTGTTTTTCTTAATTGACATTGAGGAAGGTCTGTGAAGACCACCTCAGAGGTAAATGATTTAAGTTTTGCAAAAGGAGCCTCTGTCCTGGCAACAGTGTAGACTCTCTTGACTGCCAAATGCTGAGTCTGCCATCACTTGAAATTCTGAGGTGAGACGAATTACTGTCTGGAATCCAGAGAGCAAAACCTGAAACCATCCATTACATAGAAAACTCAGTCAGAAAATGGACACTATAGAGGGGGAATGGCTCAGTGTTTTTAAATCACTCCATCTGCTCACAATTTGTCTCATTTCATTTCCTAACACATCATTTAAAGTGTCTACTTTTGCATTTCATCTTTATCCTCTTGTCACAGCCTTTGTGGATGCCTGTGTTCAGGTTCACAGCTGCCATGCCCATGAAGAGGTTGCTCAAAAAACATGTATGCTCCATCCCCAAACCCATCAAGGCCAGTTTGGATGGGGCACTGAGCAGCCTGCTCTAGGGGAAGCTGTTCCTACCTAGGGCAAGGGAGTTGGAACTGGATGATCTTTAAGATCTCTTACAACCCAAACCATTCTATGATTCTGTGATTTTGTTCCTCTGAAAATCCTTTTGGAGATGTTGGTTTGTTGTTTCTTCTGTTAAATACAAGCTACTGAGGTTGAGCATAGGAATGAGAAGAGGTGTGTTTCTAAACAGTGAGAGGACTTAAAACGTCAGTATTGATGTGTAGACTACCATTTCTTTCCAAGTTCCAGTCTGATATGCAAGCAGGGTTTTTTTTGGGTTTTTTTTTTATCTTTCACAGTCCCTGATACTTCAGCTTTAGGGGATTGATGAATTACTCCATTTTTGTCTGATTCCCTATGAAATGACCTTTTTTTTCACACAGTCCTATACTAACTTTGCAAAAACAATTTTTTTTGTGGCTTGGTAAAGATATCAAAATCTTTATACTATTGATAATTTCCCTGTATTGCATAATGTGTTGTATATTCAGTTACCAGGAGTTAATATTTTTCATATGTTTTTTTTAATCTTCTTGCCATCTCTCCTTTTTTGAGCTTCTATCTCACCTTTCCATTGTTTCAGCTTGCCTTCCTTATATTTTAGATGTTAAAACTATTGAAAGTATGTACAGTGGCAATAATAATAACTGTACTTACATCATATCTGTATATAAGTATTTTCCATGCATCCACTACATTGATCATGAGATGTTTCTAAAAATATTCTAAAAAATATGTTGTTTGTAAAAACATTTGTCTTTTGGTGACTCATTAAGCAGATCATCACTCAGGTTTTTTTTTGTAATATGCCTTCAGTCAATTTGTTAGTCTTTGTTAAGCTTTTGTCCACATAGGAACAGTAAAGAAAATAATCTAAATAAACTAATGGTATGAGTATAGAGTGAATTAGTTAGGCCCCATTACTTCTTCGTAGCTACTGATTCAGAATAAAAAAGGTCATAGCTGAGTTTGTAGACATAAAAAATGTTTGGATATTAAAATAGAGATCTCAGGACCTATTAAAGCATTTTCATCTTTGTTTTCTATTTCTATGCATAAAAAGGTAAAAAGAACAGATAAGCCTGATTCCTGTTCTTAGACGGGAATTTGATCTTTGAAAAAATAAAAAAAAATTAATTGAGGTAAAAGACAGATTCCTGAGTAAGGACATAAATTATTGCTTCAGCTTTTTTGGGGGAGATTTTTAGTCTTCCTATGACCTGTTATCTCCCCTCCGTGTAGGAGAAGCTCCCCTTCAGCTTTGTATTTCCATTTGGCAATATGTGATTAGCCCACATAGCCTCAAAGGGCTCACAACTTGTATTCAGCAGCTGATGGGACACGCCCACTCTTTCACCACCTAACACACCTCAAGAGAACATAATCCCTTTCTACTCTCTGCAGATACTACTAATTACACTGTCCTTGACATTTAACTGAAATGTCTTCTTTTCTGCCTGAGACAGCACGAGACTGAGAGAAGAAAGGCGTTTGCTGATTTACTATGACAAGATATTCTTTTTTATCTAAAAGTAACATGTTCACAGGAAATTGTGGCAAGTTCAGTGCAAGACGAGAAATATTACTGAGAAGGGCAATAGAAAAGGGCTTTGAGCAACTGAATAAGAATTTCTGTAGATAGGAGGAAAGAGAAAACAAAATTATCTCATTACCAATTCATATTTTGATCTATTTTGGCTTGTATAGTGTTGGGTAATTTTTTTAAATATCAGATTTGTCTGTTCTGAGTTCTGCTGAGGCCTCATTGCTGCTTCAGCTCTATATTTCACTTCATATTTTATGCTTTTATATTTTAACTTTAGTAGCTGATATCATCTCCATCACTGTAAAATGTGTAAAGGACGTTATTTTATTGATAATTGGCAGTATTATTAAATACTATTGCACAACATTTGCATAAGGCAAAAACTTTTTAATTGAAGATTTTTTTCCATTACTATAATAGAGAAAGGTCAGACTTGATTTGTACTCCATGATAGAGTGAAGCCATAAATATGATGAGTTTGCATGACCTTTCCTGTCTTAGGAATCTACCACCAGTCTCATAGAATGACTGCACTTTTATAGTAATTATCTGGTTAAATTACTTGAACTTCTAGTAATCAACACATGCATAAATACAATATAGTAATAAAAAAAAGTAGTTTAAAAAGGGGGCAAAGTGGATGTGACATTTCAGTCCTTCAAAGCAACCTGCCTCAGGTTCATGTGCTGAATGATTTGTGTATGTCCTCCACTTCCTGACTATGACTCCAAGATAATAACCATTACCAGAGTCAAGGAAATTCAGTGAGGTACTGAAGCCAGACAGAAAAATGTTGTGAAATATCAACAGTTTAGTAATGTTTACTTTAAACTACCTGGTGTCTGAAAAAATGAAAAATTGAATCTGCCACTCTGAAATGTCTGCTAATCAAGAATGCTGTAGTAATATTTTCTGACAGATTTCACTGAATTTTCGTGAGAGGTAAGAGTGAACTAAGTGATTATTTTGATAATTCCATCTACCAGGGGATCAAGATTTATAGCCAGGGATTTTGAGAAAATGTTATCCTGTTTTCTGCCTGACTTAGTATATCCTGTAACAAGTGGGAAGCTTCCTGCTGGGGAATAAAGAGATGATGAAGATATGACAGTTTAAATCAGAATTGTATGAAAAGGATGAAAAGAACATTCTGCTTCCATGAATTAACTTATGTTGTTTTGATATTGTTTTATAAATATTTATAGAATGTGAATTTTAGACATAAAAATGCATGTTTAGTCATATTATTTTTCATCTCCCTTACGTGAGTTTGATATGTGAATTCAATTTAGTAGACATTTAAATAGCTTAGCTCCAACAGAAACTGTGGGAATATACCTATCCTGAAATAGCTAAGTGATGAAAAGCTCATCTGAGGTGAAATCTGTTCCAGATGGGGCAGAGATGCATATAGAATGAAGACTGCTATCTAAATATGAAGTCACTTGGTGAGAGGCCACTCTATACTACCAGAAATGCCATCCTGAGGGCTTTTTCTAAGGAACTCTTCATTTGAATGGTTTTACTCCTGTAGGTAAAAAAGAATTTTTTGAGAACTTCTGGAGTCTTTGCATTGTCTGACTATAATTTCTTGCTGCGTATCCTTCAGGAGCCTTTGCACCAGCTTCATAGATAATGCATAAGGAATATCACAGTTTGCCACTGTAGTGCAGGGAAAGGGTCAAGACTTCCTGAATCCAGGTTACATGTAAGAGCAAGCGCAGGAGCTGCCATCGAACGTCTCTGACTCTGCCTTTTTGGAATCCTAAGCAAGAGCAATGAGGTCTGTCCATGAGCTAGGACTTTTCACCTCTCAGCCCAGACCCTTCTCATACCAGGGCAGGGATTGTCACTTCTGTAAAGCCTGGGGGAGACCAGACAACTTTGGGAACAATAGAAGAATTTCAGAGTGCAGGAATTCTTATAGGTGAAATCAAACTAAAAATATTTCTTTCCTTAAAAGCACACTTTGAAATATCATAGTACTTTCATTACAATTTAGTATAACAGCTTTTAAATGCTGTAGGTATTTCCTGATGTCTTTTGACATCAATGTGTTCTAAGTGCATGATTTCTAAATATGGCTAAATATTGGGATATTTTTCTCTGAGTAACTGTCAGTCATCCTTTTTAATATGTTTTCACATTTGATAGTAATCCGATTTCCAGGTTTTTGCCTGTAACCTGGATGAGACCTTCATGGACAGAGGTAGTGATATCTCTCTGTTTAAATCTGTGTATACCCTTACTGATGTTTTTATAGGAGTTAGACCATCTAAAAGGAATAGCATTTTCCAGTTGGTGTTTATTTACAATTTCATGGTTGTCTTCATCTGTATGTCTGACACACTTACTGGTTTGAGTAGCTTTGATTATGACAGTCCCGTGTTCGGATTGTATGTAGGCAACTGGAAGTTTCTTAAGCGCAAGTTGTCAGATACTGAAACGCTGTAAATTCATCATGTGGCCATACAGGCTTTCACTACAGAAAGGTTAAGTTTGTTCAGCAAAAAGCTGTGCCATTCTTACAACTACCTGGTGCAAAAATCTTCTTTTTTTGCATTACCTTTTTTACTAAAAGCAATCTTAATACTTTTTTCTTTGGGCTTTTTTGCTACAAAAGGATTTTGCTTATCATCCTTGAGAGTCTGATTTATTACATTTTAAATTAAGATTAACAGACTGTATTTTGACAGTTTCTAGATATTTATGCTTTCCAAACTGGTGAATCCAGGAGGAAATAATTTTTATCTTATAATCTTGAATTGTACAAAATGAAGAAATGTGCACATTTTTGACTCAATCTGTGAATTACAAAAATCCTCAAATGGGATAACCCCCTATAATTTTGTCCTGCTTCTGGAACAGCTCAAACTGTGTGGTAGTGTTCTTGGGATAAATTTGATTGCAGGTTTGCATATCTCCATTGTATTTTCCTTTTCTGTACAACTAGTCTCTGCCTGCCTAATTTCTAATGTGTAGAATGGAAAAAATTTTATGACACTATGAATTTTAAAGACAAAAGGGAACAAAGCTTTGAAGAAAAACAGAACTGAGATTAGGTTTTAACATTTTATAAGTAGTTGGCTAAAAAAATTCTCCCTTAATAAGGAGGTCAGCTAAAAGCAGAAATAACAGCAGTTATTTAATTTTTGTTGTCAGAAGTTGATCTGGGTATGATGCAGTGTAAAACTGCAGTAGAAGGAAGGAAAGCTGGTTTACTCAAACATGTGAACTCAGGGCTACATCACAAGATGTTCTGAAAGGATATAACTATGTATAACCCTTGCTGAAGTTTCAGTTTTCTCTGTTTTTCTATTTTGAATAAAAAATGTGTATAATTATAAATTAAAACAAGGAAATGTTAACATGGAACTAGATTTCTAATTTTTAAGAAATTAACTCCAAAAGGCCGATGCTCTTTTATCATACTTGAGCAAGAGTTGTTCTTATGCCAATTAACTTGTCACTGCTCAGTCTCGATATTCTGTATTTATAAAGCTGGAGTGAAACATTTTCTTAAGTTTTTGATTAATTTTTAGCATTTTCAGTCAGAAAGAATGGATAGATGCCTTTAGTCTAAATGCACTAAGATCTGCTGCATTTTTTTTGTTTTTTTAAGAAATGTAGTTAAGCATCTTTCCTCTTTCAGCTAATGAAATGAAACAGTTCTTGGGCTGTTTGTAAGCAAGAAATCAACACATATGACTTTTTCAGCTATGCCCTATCTGTTGTCAGTGTGTTGTAATTACTTCATGGAGCTTCTATTTAACATACTTGCAGAATTTAACAAGGTAGGAAACATGACACTTAACTAATACAGGCAAATATTATATGCCAACAGCCGTGAAATCTCCTTGCTTTCTCTTTTTATGACATACTTCCTTAGTCAAGCTTCTAGTCTGTGAACAATTTCCACAAATCCATCAAATTACCAAGCTTTAGCAGTGCGTTTGGGATGGAGCAGGAGTCACTCTAATCACGCCACCATTGCTGCAGCTGAGGGGCACCAGGCCCTCCCCTGAGTGTCAGACATTCATGTTGTCTCCTCAGTCTTTCCCATTCTCTGCTACATACTCCCTGTCTGAAACCTGTCTGAAAGAGGGATGAGCATCCATTATTTGTCAAAATATCTCCTGCAGGGTAATGGTAATCACATAGTCAGTGGGTTTTCCTTTTCCTTTATCTCCTATTTTCTACATTATGAGTTGGTTTTTTTTGTTTTGGGTTTGTTTTGGTTTGGGTTTTTTTTATGTGATTCAAGCAATATTTTGCAATTGGCAAGGGTTTTGGAAATCATGAGCTTGTCAGATGAGATACTTCCTCAAAGGGCTGAATAAAATGCCACGGAGAAACATAGGATCTGTTACACCTGCAGGGGGCATTGCAATACAAAGAAAGGAGCAATGAAAGCTTCCCACCAACTTGTCCGGTAACATTTTATGACATTCGACTGTCGGGTTTGGACTTTTTTTTGTCTTCTCTATCAAAAAGTTTCAAGTTATTTTGAAGATATTAATGAACTTTTTTCCTAGTGGCTTTGAAAGAAGTTTTAAATTACATTAGGAAGGTTATTTTTCAGTGGTTTTGCACTTACTGATACTGATGAAGAGCATTGGGATGATAGTATTAAAATGGGACATAAAATGCCAGTAATTTTTTCTGTAGTGTAGAAAAAGAGATTGAAAATTATCCATTAGTAACCTTTAAAATTTTTCACTAGTTTAATGAGTCTAGTTAGTCTGTAAATATTATTAATCTATTTATTTTGAACCTGTAATTTTATTTATTAAAGGAAATGAGTCACAGCATCTAAGTGGGCCAGCTGTTCTAGCATGAAATCTTATCTATTGTGTTATGCACATATATGAGAGTGATCTTTGACATCTTTTTAAAATTCAATAAATATATCTTTCATGAAGTCTTGTCTGTAGTAGATTTTTATAGTTTTATAATCTATGCTGAGTACAAACAAGCTCATATGTAACTTCTGCTTCACAAATGGATGGACACTTATAGACGTAAACATTGGGAAGTATGGAATCACTCCAAAGATAAAATATGTACATATATTTCTGTATACAGCAGAATATGATTTCCTTTGTCAACAATACCTCAACCTTTCTCTTCTTCTCAATTATGGAAAATCTGTCTCCTTAGAAGCAGGCAAAAAAAGCTGTATCTGTCAGCAAAAAAAGGAAGGTGACCACACTTGAGAGCAGTCACTGGGAGGAAAAAGATGATTAGATGGAGTTACTAACCATTCATAAGGGAAAGACTAGCCAAACTCTCAAGTACAGTAGAATGGCTGTTGTAACTGCATGATTGACAGTAGTTCTATGCAATTTATCCATGTTTTACTCCCTTTCACTCCTAAAGTGATATTTTTTGTTTCTTCCCTTCTCCCATTAGCAGGCATGTTGTAATGAATTACAAGGTTTAGTTGCAATGTGATTTATGATAGAAAACTGTTATTTTTTCAAAATGGAGTCAGTCATCTTTGCAAATTTCTTTGGATTCCATTATACCCAGGGAAAATGGAAGACCACTTCTTTGGTAAAGTATTCTCTAATTCATAGATTAGAGACTTAGCTGAGAAGACATCATTTTATTTCCAGGATTTATCATCAAAGTGCTTGTGAATGCTACTGATCTGTTGGCTGCTTCTTTGTAGTCATAAAGTAAAGGTTTGACACCATGTTTCTGATATTCTGCATTTTCTGATAGTTTCCCTGCATTGCAATAAGCATTGTGTTGTTGCACTAGATTGTTGTCTCTAGCTTTGTCAAAATTGAGTTCANAAAAAAGAAAACAGTGATCTGGTTTTACCATTTTCTTCTCACTTTGACATTGTTCTGGGAAAAAACCCCACGATTGGAATTGAATTACTCTTAGGCGTGGCAAGCTGCTTTAGTTTCATATAATCACCTCAAAAAGGGAAATACTTTATCCACAGTAATAAGGTAACATTATCTATTTCAGATGTGCATTTAATTTATACAAATTTCTTAACTGACATAACTTCCACATTTTTTAAGCCGGTTGTGGAATTTTCTTACAGTTTTCCTCATGAATTTGTTCAGGCAAGGCTGTATTCTATGTGTAAGTACTTTACTTAGTCATCTGTATTACATTAATAGCACTCTAGAATGAAAGCAGATGTATTTTCTTTATTCTTAACAGAGCAACTAATAATTCTTCATAGTTGTAATTCTCATGGTTGTAAATGCTATGATAATCACAAATAGGTTTTTATGATTAGTTCTGAGGTATCAATTCCAAAATGAGAAAAATGAGGACGGATCTCGATAGCATTCACCAAATAAAAGCTAATCAAATAGTGAACAATATGAAACAGTTTAATTCATAATTAGTTAAAGATTTGCTTGCTTCATCTGGACATCACTTGTTATTGATGCAATAATGCTTGTGCTTGGGAGGGCACAGATACTGCTAAGTTCCTTAAGATGACAGAGAGAAGAGTCATCACCTCTTGACACATATTTGTTATAGTTTGCCTTTTGGTCTAGGAAGTGTTAAAGGTCAGGACTCTGGCATTCAGACTGAATCCCAAGAATTCATACTTGAAATTTTGACTTAAAGTACATTTTCCACGTTTACCACAATTTGAAAACATTTGCAAGGGTTGTGTGAATAAGATAAATAATTCTTTCTTCTTAGAAATATTACAAAATCCAAAGGCATAAAATTTTATGAACTAGAAGACTGCACATATACATTTGCTTATTTCCATTTAGTTGTTTTGAAGGGTTTCAGCTACTATTTTCTCCTCCCATAACAAAAGGCTGACAGACATATCAAAAAGTGGTACAATCAAAGTGAAGACAGAAAATTTTTATGTTGTTATCAACACTGTTTGCTTATAAGTTACATAACAAATTCTTCAATATTCAAATTCTTTTGCTAGGAAAACATGTTCTTCAAAGGTACACTGATCAACAAAGATGATTGGCTTGGGACAGTAAAAAGTAATTCCTTTATTACTGAATGCAAAAGGAATCTGAAAGCTTATGTTATAAAATCATCATGTCCTTGGTAAGCCATGAAATATTTGATCACTTGATGCAGAGCCAGATATGTGCCTTCCTTGCCCTAGTCACAGGTGGTAAATACATAAAGACAGATGTGAATTTAATTTTTTAGTGACAAGTGGTTTGTTACTCCTAGATATAGCTCTTGTATCATGTATACATAGAATAACAATGTCAGACAGAAACTTTGGGAAAAGTTGGCTAAATTATAAACCTGGAGTTAACCAGATCAAACTAGTTTAGTTTAAATAACTAAAATTCCCCCATCTTAATACTACCAGGACTCTGGGAGAGATTCTTTAGTACCATCACACAGAAAGATCTCTTGCATTCAAAAATTGTTCTGTCTCAGATGAGACTGAGCTGTGAATCTTATTGTCTTTGTTTCGAACACCTTATTTAACAATTTTCATACCATTGCTATTGCCAAGGACCCAAGAATTTTCCACAGTGGAGAAAAGGGATTTTCTGTAGTGTTTATTACAGTACCTTGAAATAACTACTCTGTCTTAGTAGTAATCACAACCTGGTCAGATCCTTAGTTCTGCTGGATTTCCACATGCTATGGAAGGAAGGTAACTTTCATTCCCAAGGTAGGGACTTAGCAGCTCCTGTCTCTTTTCTTCATCTTTTTGAGAATTCAAGACAGACTTGATGCTGGAAATGGGACTCTTTGTGCCTTCAGCCAGACTCAGCACATTGAGTTTATTACTTCCTTGTTACACTGCATTGCACTGGGTGGTGGTGGAAGCCAAAAGAATATCTCTATCTCCATTTGTTATTATAAAATAGCCTAGTAACTTGGCTGAAGAGAAAGAACATATATAAAAAGAGCATTTTATACCCACAAACCTTCTGCTGAAAGATTTCATGTTGTTTTTGTAAACTGTCAATAGAAGGGATCTTCAGGATGTGATAAAGTTCAGAGGACTGCACATGTGACTGAGCACTGGAACAGGCTGTCCAAAGAGGTGGAGTCTTCCTCACTTCAGATATCCAGGAACTGTCTGGATTCTATTCTGTTCAATGTTCCGGGATAACCCTGCTTGAGCAGGGAGGTTGGACCACATGATCCACTGTGGTCCCTTCCAACTTTACCAATTCTCTGATTCTGTGACCTGGTGTGAGGAAAGGTGAGGCTTGGCAGGGTTAGGACATGTCAGATCATGAGAAATAGAGAAATTCTTTCTTCATCCTAGTCTCTAAGCCAGGTGTGGAATCAAGGAAATTAATCATTCAAAAGATTCTCAGGCACATAATTGTTACCACTCTCTTGGTGAAAGATATTATTTTGTAGTTTGGTGCTGATGAGAGAGACAAGTATAGACATTCCTGACAGGCCAGCACCTGGTATCTTACACCACAACAGAAGGTAACCCCAGACTGCACAGCTTTGACTATTCATTTCTAGGCAACTAATCCCTGCAGTCACAAAATTCTATCTCATTCAAGGAGAGAATAAATAGAATATCCATTTTTTATTATATATTTTTTTAAAAAGCATCTTCATTAATTTCTCTGCTCCTCTTTTCAGTTTTCATTTAATCCATTCCTTAGTGTACATAAACCAGGATCCTTTCTCCCAGATGGAGTATTCCCTGCTGAAAGAGCCTACTGCAATGGTGCAGAGTAGTGGTACAGGAGAGAAGATCAGGTACAGGTCCAAGCGCCTACAAAGTACTTCCAGGAAATCTAAGACGTTGTAATTGGTCAATCACTTTTCAAGGAAGTAGTGATTCCTCCGTTCCATGAGGAAAAGAAAGAGTAATTTGTAACCAGAAAGTTGACGTGTATATTGCAAGGAGATTTCATACTTTGATATGAGACGTAGTTCTCCCTCTTAAAAATATAGCTAGATACTTCATAAGATTAAAAAGATTTCTCTTGTTCCTGGAATATGTAGTCCCCTATTGGCCTTTAGAGCCTACTCTAGAAGGAGAACTAGATTATGATCACATTTCCAGAACACATTCTTAAAATTTATAAAACTGTAACAGCTTTGTAGTATTTCTCTTGCATGCTAAGAATTTATGTACTATCAACTGGTGACAATTTTCGTAAAGAAAGAGCTGGCTTATGACAGGCATATTATGAATAAATTTGCCTGTCTATGACTTGATCTTATATTTTAAAACTGCAACTATTTCCTCAGAATCTGAGGGACAGACACAGAAGAATACAGTCAGTTTGTGACTATTGAGTAGGAATAGGGTATTCAGAAAAACAAGATGATCAACATTCACATATTTACATGAATGGTGTCGCCTTTCTGAAATATAATTTTCAGGAAAATTTCTCATCAGAAAGGAGTTAAAGCTTACTGATTACTAGACACATTTTGGCATTTTGACAGTCCCAACTCATAAAAAGTGTTTCTTAAGCATAAAATTATAGAGATAGCAAAATTAGTTGCATTACTTTTGGTTAAAATGAAGAAAAAAAGTCCTTATTTTTGAGTCTTACAATTCATGTTATAGAAATATTATACACACCACAATTAATTTAGAGAAGTGTTAATTTCTTTGCATTGTCTAACTTTCTAAGAGACTTCTCAGGATAATGTTTTTTATTAATGTTGAACACATATCATACTTACATGAAAGAAGAGAAAGAAATTTCCAGTTAGGTTATGACTGGTTAAATTTAGAAGATGTATTAACTGTAGTGGCATTTCTTCTCTGAGATTATTTTCACAAAATAAAAGATACCATGCAGGTCCAGAGATCTTAACTTCTTATGGACATTTAGGCCTTTATGGGCTTTGTTATTGAACCAAGTGAAACTGTGGAAGACTTGAAAGTTCAGGACTTAACACTTCTGTATTCAGGTAACACTGACCTTTCAATTGGCTGCCACATGACAATAATTTTTTGTAATTTTAAACTTGTGAACATATTCTTACCACTATTTCAGCTCAACATAAACAATGTTGATAAATAAAAGCTGAATCTGGCAGCTGTTATTTAACATGAATGATTTTGAGAACCCCCGCATCCACCTCAAGTCTTTTTCCAAAGTGCTGTCTTAAATTCTCAAGGCAATATTGTGTGCAATAACTTTTGTCCTTGAGAAAGAAGGAAGTCATCTGGCTGCCATCAAAGAACCCCACTGAGATCAAGGCGACTGTTCTCTCTCATCCATGTTTAGTTACCTGAAACACCCCAAATAGTCAATTCCTATTGTCAAAAGTCATACTCCCTCAGTTTCTTTTCCTAACAGGTTTTATGGTTAGGGGGCAGCTGAGGGAAATAACCGAGAGCTGAGGGTAGAAACAGCAAGTCTGGGCCCTCCATTATGAAAGCCTCATCCCACAGCACCCAGTGAGGAAGCAGAGCTGGGAGTAGTATGGTGACCACGACCAGCCCAGGGCTGTGTGTCCCTCCAGCAAAGCCATGGTGACAACGAGGGCTGACTTCATCTCTAAGTCAAGTTCTTCTCTGAATTTTGAAAATTAGTCTTTTGGTTATATTTTTAGGTGCTTCAAACATACTTGCTGTATGAGCAAATGATGAAGCAAATTATTATGTGGAGAATAAAAGGTTTGTGCTTTATGAGAGTTTTGGTTTTGGATGTTTATCTTTTCTTGCAAAGGTAACACGTGAGTTATTTTGTGATTCCCTCAGAGGCTTATGCCTCCTTATATTATGTGCATTTGCTCTGAAAAATGTCTTATATACATAGTGGAAATTATGTTGTCTGCTTAAGAGAAGAATGTTTTCATGATAACCACATATTAGATATCTTATTTTTCAAGAGGTGGAGTTTCTAGGCAGCAGTAGTTGGTTGAGGTTTTGTTGACATCCTGATGTTGCTGAAGAGCTAATCCAGTTGAAATATGTGATGTGTAATACGTGAGCCCTAGTTAGAGTGATGTTGGTGGGCTCTAAGGGTGGACTTCAATGTGCAGGAACCCCCCAAATTCTCATGCCCTCATGACCTCCAACCACTCATGCACCACGGCTGTTCTTGGGAACGTTTCACAGATTTAGCAGCCGTACTCTTCAGGTTGGTAGCTCTTTTTTCTCATGACCCATCGACCTTTGGGTCTTCATGCGTTATGAGTATCCATGGGAACCTGATAGGCTGTTATCGTCACACAACACTTGGCCTAGAAGATCCCTCTGAGTACTGTTGGGCAGTACAGTGTGTCCAGCACTGAAGATTGACTTACCTTCCAAAATAGAATTATGGGACAATGATAGCATTAATTTTATCTTGTCTAATAAATTGGTGATATAACATGAAGTTAAGGCAATCCGTGTCCTAGAAGTCTGGTGTTCTCTTAAGCAACATTAAGTATCCCTGTTTATCTCCCAAGGAAAGAAAAAAAATTGACTTTCACTTTGGAAGAAAGAAGACTCATGAGCATATTATCAAAAGATAAAAAGAAGAAAATAATTTGCTTCCTTTCCAGTTTTTCAACCATCTTAGTGATTATTATAACATGGGGAATGAGCCGTACTACATTTTCAATTAACTTTTGTGGAGAGATGTTGCTGTCTTGGGGATATTTAAGAGTTTTAAAGAAATAATGAGAAATACCATTTCTACTGTCTATAGTGAAGCCATTTTAAGAGCTGCTTTTCATTAAGCATTTATACTATCTGCAAATTGTATGTTTTGTTAATCATCTCCATTTCATTGCTTATATTCACTCCTGCAGCATTAATTATAGACCAAAATATCCATATAATGAAACTATGGTAAGGCAAAAATTAATTGTTTGAAGTTATTTGCCATGATATGTAGATGCGAGCTTTACTGTTTCTTCACTTCCACTTGTAGAAAAGGTTTTGAATGTTAACAGTGCTGTTTCTATACCCTTGTTATTACAGAACATTACAGAACATATAAATTTAAGCTCTCCTTTATGGCCCATGTGCTGTTGCACACAATCTAATACTATTACCAGCAGATACATTTTCAAACACATTCTCTTGCTTCAGCATACAAAATGCTAGATTTATGTTTACAAGACAAAAGTGCTGCGTGTTTGATTAGGCAAGAGAAGTAAAGATAAGATTGTATTCTTCACTGCTATATCCTTCATTATTGCAACATCTGTTGCCGCTGGCTTATCAGTGTAGGAAAATACGTGTGGTTTTGTGAAACCCATTTTTTTAAAAAAAGAAAGTCCAAAAACGAAGAACACCTATTTGAGAATGCTGATAGTTTTACAGTGTTTAATCACCTTTAACAAAAAGAAATCTGAAGCTCTGAATCTGAAAAAAAAGCATTGTGTGAAATATTAATTGTAGAAAAAACATCTTATACATGGTTTTTAATTTTGAAGGTGCTGTTTGGTTTCCTACTACTACAGTGTTGCATATGGAATCTTTCATCTAGCTTCTGATCTTGAATGTTCATTGTCTTAAAGACAGGCAGTAGATGTCTTTTAAGGTTGTCAGCATCCACAGAAAAATGAGGTCCACTCTCTTCGGGAAAATAAAGGGGATGGAAAACACAAATGCTTGAAAATGTTTTTCCAGATTATGCTGTCCTGATCCTGTGTTCAGTTTCTCTGAGCAGCAAAAATTATTTAGGTGCTAGTGTCTGCAGAACCTGGTCCATCAGGTGCAGTGAAAACTTTCTACCACTTTTCATTGTGAGCAGGAATGTGTAACAGGAAGAGTTGGGAGGATTGGTGTGAGGATGAAAACAAATGGAATGAGAGCTGTACAGTAGAGATCCAAAGCTTAAAGCCAGTGGACATAAATCCACCATCTCCGGTGCAATTACAATGAATGACACCAATGCAAATTTTCTGGTTTTGCTTTAGGCTTTACAAGGTGAAAGTGGTTGAAAAATTTCAGGTCCTCCATATTTTTGTGGTTATAATTTAATTTTCTTTTTTTCTTAGATTTTCTTTCATATTGAACTTATTTTCCTCATATAAATGATAGTTTTTTCAATGTTGAGGACAGTAAAGTTTCGTAAGAAGCCTTAAAAGATGGTTTTAATAAATATTTCATGTCTCTGTCAGCCATCTTAATATATTGCTAATGGGAGTCCATTACATGGCTGAGATGTTCCATTTTAAATACTTTAAATACTTCTATTAGAGGTTTTTACTCTCTAATAGACCCAAAGCAACCTTTGGTAATTCAAATAATTTCTCTTTTTTGTGATTTAAATACTTTAAAAAATTTGGTGTGTTACTTGATCTGATTACTGAGGAATAATTCATCAAATAGAGCAAAAACATTCACTAAAAATAGTTGAGCTCCTTTAATCTATAATTGTACGCTAACTCCTGGTGTGTTGAAAACTGTTTAAACCAAAAAAATACAAGTTTTTTAAGTAACTGTTTCAATTATGTGTTACCAGTCAATGGCTGCCAAGTGGGAAAACTGTGAAAGTGATCAGACACTGTTTCAGGCCTAATAAAGCTTCAAAGGCTAACCACATTATTGAAGTGATGAGGTGTTTAGACTTTAAAGCCTCACTCACAGCCTTCACCATCAGTCTCTGTATTAGATTTCTAATGGACCTTTCTGTACAAAATGACTGAGGAAGCCAGGTTAAAAAAAGATTAGTAAGAAGCAAGTAAGGGAGAGATCAAAATATAAGTGGTTTAATCGGAATTATGTGGACTACAGATTAATTTTGATATGAAGTATGATTTTTTTATACAAACGAAAAGAAGAAGAAAATTTTAGGAACATTTGAAAATAAAGCATTGTTTTATTAGTTCTAAGGAAATCAATCATTTCATTAAGGGTTGCTACTCTGGCAGCTCTTAGCATAAAACAAGCTCATCAGAAGCTTTGCCAGATAACCTCTGGCTCTTCACAGAGATTTTTTAAAAACATATATAAATTATACTTCATGTGCAACTCTGTCAAACACAAACAGTACAAATATATAGCTACTGCTTGCTAAATTGGTAGACTTTTTCACTGACAATTTGGTAAATTATGAAATTGCAGTAAAGGTTAGTTCCATGTTGAAGTTGTTCAAAGTTCCCTTTAACCATTTCTCACAGAAGGTTTTGCATGAAAGGAAACTTCAAACATGATTTTAAAGTTTCTGTGTTAGACAATTTAAAAATATTATGTTTCCAGTTCTCAATTTTTTTTTCTCAGTTACCATTCCACACATAGTTGAGTTTAAAAGTGATTTACTGAGTAATCACTACTGTGTTAAATGGGTGGGAATCACATACCTGAGATAATTTTAGACTATACCTCGTTTATTATTAATCATAACAAACAAAGCAAATAATTCAGGATAGACTAAAAACTCATCAGATCCAATTTAGCTTCACTCAGTATTTCAACCTTCTAATTGTTGAAAAAGCAGAGTGAAATAGCCAATACTGGTCTGCAGGACCAGTTCACATCTGAGGTGTAACTCTGCTTGCTGTTTGGTGGGAGTCAACAAAGCTCTTTGCTGTCAGGATTGTTCAGAGACAGAGAGCCTGGAAGAAAAATAAAAGGAGTTACTAAGCCTCTTTGAAAAGTCATGAGTGGTTTGATCAAGTACCAGGACTGAAAGGTTTTTCTGACTAGAGATTCTTGTTCAGAGAATGTGGTGGAGAAGGACCTGACCCTGAGAAGTGGCTCTGGCAAAGAGGGACATGGTGTGGGCCAGATCTGCTTCCAGGTTGTGGACTTAGAAAATGGAAGAGAAACAAGCAAGAGACAGAAAAACAATATGCATACTATAGAATATGATATAGGCATGCTAATGCAAGAAAATCTGTCTATTCAAAGTTGTTATCACACATTTTCTTTGACAAATTTGACCCACTTGGCTACTTTCCCAGCTGACCTCAGCAATTTTGTTGTAAATCTGGTTTTACTGTAACATCTGACCATATCCTCCATTTCAGGTATTCACAGTGATTGTATCTTATATTGGTTATCTTACAACCAATAGTTGATTAAGATTAATCTTAACCGATGTGTGTTAGCCACACACATTTCTTGACTGATCTGACAGCAGGAGTATACTTACCCACACTCAAGAGAATAAGGTGTTAATATATATATAGTATAAAGTACAGATCAACATCCATAAGCAGGAATCAGTCTGTTTGGCACTTCACTAATTTTCCGCACTTTATGCCTCAGAGCTCCAGCTCTACGCCAACTCCTAAACTGTACAAGTTGTAGTTACAAATTATAACAGTGTCCTCACTATTCTAAAGATGGGTCTGGATGCTGGAACCTGGACTTACAGTGAAATCAGGATCCTTGAAGTCTTCAAATACACTGTACTGTACTGTACCTCTCCAGCTTATAGACACTTTCCCTCCTGCCCCCCAAACGATCATCAAATACTTACTATAAATAAAACTTGATACAGTTAAGACCTAACACATGGATATGTTATAGAAAGATGCCTTACTCCACTGGTTTCTTCCATGTCACTCTCCTGAAACTTGCTTGTTTGGCTGCACCAAACCACTGAACACCTCCCAGGTGTTCTGCACTATGTTTTCTTTATTATTTATGTTCAATATCATAGATGTACATGTACGCATATGAAGGAAAATATTTAATCCAACCTTAATGAACTTCCTGAGCTGTGTTCTGGCTGTCTAAGAAACTTGTTAAATTACAGTTTTCTTCAGCCCAGCAGAGGAATAAAGCAAAGGCTGTTTAACACAGGTAGATCACTCAGTCAGGTTTAAAATGTTAAACGTCAATCATTAATCAGCCAGTTAAGGCACAATATATTATTCGTTTCGATGTTAAATGTTTTTAGGAAGTTAACTAAGACGTATTAAATTATTTATTTTTATGTACCCACTTTAGGTCTTGCACGTGTTATTTCAAAATCCCTTGGGTGTGAGAGAAATTTAAACCTAATTGTGGCTTATTTAGTTTGTTTATAGAGCTAACAGTTTTCACTTCTGTGTCTTTACATTACCTGCATAAGAAATTACTCTTCTGTGAAATTAAAATTTTAAAAATAACCAAGTTTAAAACAAATAGCAAAAATATTTCTTGCCGTATGTTACAGCCTAAATGCCTAGTGAAAACTATATTCTCTCCTGTATATTTTTGTGTAAATAAATTACTTTCTTTTCAAAAGCCAAATTTTACTGCCATCCGCACAACCTGTAAGATTCATATGGGTAACATACATATACTGAGTGTCAGGATATTTTTATTTGGACTTTTTCTCTCAAATGTGTATACAAGGAGGGACATGGAAATAAGCTTGCAAGGGTGTAGTTAGACTATGTCATGTAAGAGATGAAGATACTGGTAAATTTTTTTTGCAAATAATATACAATTTCTACATTTTATTAGCTGTCTTTTTATTAATCGCCCTCTACGACTTCCTGAAAGGAGATTGTAGCCAGGTGGGGGTTTTGTCTCCTCTCCAAGGCAACTAGGGATAGAACAAGAGGACAGAGACTTAAGCTGCACCAGGGGAGGACATTTGGTTGGACATTAGGGAGAAATTCTTCACGGAGAAGGTGATCAGGCATTGGAATAGATTGCCCAGGGTGATGGTGGAGTCACCATCCCTGGAGGTGTTTAAGGACATTCTCGATGTGGCACTCAGTGCTGTGGTCTAGCTGACACATGGTGGTGTTTGGTCATAGGGTGGGCTTGAGCTCAGAGGTCTTTTCCAGCCTAATGGATTTTGTGATTCTGTGATTCTGTCTTATAATTTCAAAATGAGCTTGCATGACCCACAGTGCTGAGCTCTACCCCACTGCAACCAAGACACTATAAACAATAGAAGTGAGGGGAACTTTTTTGCTATTGGAATACTTCTGTTAATTCACCCATTGTGGTTAAAAATTTAAGAGTTTGTTAAAATGTTACAGCTTTGAAGTGCACGAGCATCTTTTTTTTTACAGATTTTCAGATTTCCTTGTTTATTTAAAAGACTTTTTCCCCTTAAGGCAAACAGTAGAGGTATCTTCAGCAAGACTTTTTGTAAGGGTTTGACAAGATTCAGTCTGTCACCAACCCACTGAAAAGAAAGTGGTTTTGAATAAAGGCATTCTTATGTGTCCTTTTTTATCTTCAGCCAGGAAAGTTTTAACTCACATGACAGTATTAATCTTTTCACCAATGTAGCCTCACAACTGTGCTAGTCTAACCAATAAACTAAACAGGCTGAAACCTAGTCTCTGGCAGCAAGGCCAGCTGGCATGCAATGGTCTGTAGCCATACAATTAAACTTTGTTAGCCTCCAAAAGAGGGTGGTGGCAGGCAAAATAATTATTTGGAATGATCCCTTGCATGTGCTTATTCCTGAACCTGGCACAGGAGTTCTTTGGGAGTGTAATATTTGTTTAATTTAAAAGCCTGGCAGGTCTCTTCTATCAATAGAGGGTCAAGTCAGAGGATTCAAATCTGAGCTCTTGCTTTAATTACTTTGCTAAAACAGACCTAATTGCAAAGACACAACATAATATTTCCTTTAAAGCTGACTTATGAAATAATGAGTTCTACAAAGCAGAGGCTGGTGATGGAATTGGGAATAGGCAAACTGCTGTGTTGGTTTTGGCTGGGGGGGAGTTGTGTATATGTGTGTTTCAACACTTACCTCTTTGAATAACAGACTACATTTTTCCTGTGAAATAGTAGGCTGTTAGTATGTATCAGGTATTTTTAGCCAAGCACTATGAAAACTTGCAAATGATACCCATAATTATTTTTAAATAATCTATATTTAGATCCCATTTTGCAATGTCTTGGTTCTCAATCTTCCACTCCATTTTGGTAAACTATCTATTTGAAAACTCTTATAAAAATCCATACTACATAACAAAATTAACCTAACAAATTAATTTATAATCCATGTAAAGGCCTTTCAAATATTTTTCCCCCAAAAAAGCGGGGAGCTGGGTGGATTGTAACTTAATTAAATCAACTGCATAATTGCTTGGAATATCTGAAATTGTTCCCGAAGTATAAATTTCAGAGAAAATGTCACGCTTTAAAGAAGTACATTATCAGACTACATTTTTTGTGGGGTTGTTTTGTATTTTTTTTAATATTTAGAATATTGGAGTGTTCAATCCCTGACTGAACTGTTAAAAAGAAGCCCTCTTCTTGGCCTTTATAAGGAGCCATTTTTGTCTAAGAGGTCAGTTCAAATTTTTCAAGTGCTGCTAATGAAGCAAAACTGCTAATGATTACACTTCATTTTTTCTTTCAACTTCAAGAATGAGCACAGAATACAGATGAGTCAAAATCCCAGTGTGTCAGACACAATAAGCCTGCAGTAGTAAAGAAAGTTCATCTTCACTTTCATAGAGGTGACCCAAATCACCTTAATACTTCTGATTTTCAGACAAGAGGAGAGGGGAGAATTTCCTGGGTAGCATTTCTCTGAGGAAGATTCGCACTTTGATAGAACATCCAACCAGCTCTGAGTACCCCCTCCATTCAGAAATCTTTCCATCCTGATGGAGTGCCCAAGATTTTCGGGCCAATTATGTAACTAGAAAGAAATGGTTTTTTCTTTTTGCTTTCCAATGATAGCTTAGGTTTTGGTTTTTAGAGGCAAAACAGCTTCTTTAGTAAAACCATGGACCTCATTTCCAGCAATCTCTCCAAACAAGCTAAATATTAAAATGAAAGTTGTTCTACAATTGGTGCCCTTTGGGCTGGATTTGTGTGGGATTCTCATCTAGCTGATTCCTATTTGGTGACAAGCTTTCTCAGTTTGGAGGTACCTTTTCCTACATTTTCCTTTGCATAAGGATGACCATCAAGCTTGATTGCTAAGTTTAGGTATAGATACAGGACATAAGATGTAATCATCACTGTAAAGGTTAGAGTTATCTTTATAGATTTTCTTTTATATATATATATCTTCAGGGGTATAGTAATTTTAATACTTTTTTTTTTTTTACCAGTGCAGTCTTTGATTTGTTGGATAGAAATTTAATTTTGTTTCTTTGGTTTGGAAACAAACAAGCACAGTAATTTTTTTTTCAAATATGAAATTATAAGGTTTTTTTTTTGTTTTCTCTTCTAGAAGAGAGAACTTGTAGTGTCTTCTTTTTAATACCCTTTAACAATGTAACAGAAATTTTGTATGGCAGCAACAACAGCAAAAAAGGATGACTACAGCTTTCATGCATCATATATCAACCTGTAAATTTCTGTGAACTAAAACTAAATATTAATTTTGCCTCTTGCATAGAAATGTTTACAGACATACAAATCTTAATTAATACTTTTTTCATTTGGAAGAAAGAACTTATAAATCTCTGATTGGTTCCTTTTTGAAATCCTATACCTAGTACTTGGCAAGAGCCTGCATGCTAGCCTGGAATCTAGATTCCTGCAAGTTTTAATGCCTATTTCTGTAACTGTGTGCAAAAGCCCAAAGTGATGGAAACTGTAGCTTGTATGGCCTATTAATTATAAGCATTGTAAATCATTTTATTTGATAATGTGTTGCATGGCAATCTATCGTGAGTTATTGTGTGTTTGTACTTTACCCTGTGTTTTGTTTTCCCTGCCACCCTGTTACCATTTGCCTCAGGATTTCAGACCTCTTGTCTTACAGCTCAGCTGTAAATATTTGACCTCTCATTTGTCTGTTTTCTCCTGCTGAGCCTTTTCCTCTTCTCATAAAAGTCAGCTGGGGAGACAAGAGGCCATTGAGATATGGCCTGCCAGGGGCAGCTGCCAAAGCTGTGCTGCACAGGCTGCGCCTCTGCAGGTCACATCCCCACAGAGGATGGTGCCTGTGTGGCAGGCTCCAGACAGAGGGAGGTTTCTTCAGCATTACTAAAAAGGACAAGGGTTGTTTTCCAGCCAGCTTGCATTGGGGAAGGACTAGTGAAATGAGGCAGAGGGTGTAGCACATTGCCTGCCTGGCCTTAAAGGCTCAGTGCAAAATCTGCTTGACACTAGCTTTCAAAATTTGTTCTCCCCAGATGGAAAATGTACGATACTTCCAGCCTTTTAGTTATATTAAAAATATTTCATTTCCCCCACATTCACCCCTGTTGCATTGCACGATGTTTTAACCTTTGAAAATAAGATTATTAAAACAATAGGCCAATAGCCTAGAGGACTTCTGTAATCCATATGTGTATTTATTCTGCTTTGGTTAATGAAACAGTTGGAAAAAGAATGAAAGTGAAGGTTCAGATAGTTTCCTACCAGCTTGAAACATCACATCAATTTCAGGAAGAATATAAACTGAAGTAGATGACTGAAAGAAAAATGCTCTACTGTACAACCTTTGGGAGAGGGTATTTTCATTATTACAGCATATAGGTCAGATCACAGATCTGGTAGCTCTAACACAATAAAAAATTTTCAAAAACTTACACATAGGGAAAAAGCACTAGAAAAAAAAGCAAAAAAAAAAATCCTCCAGAAAAACCAAAAATTAAATATTTTTTTTTTATATCACATTTAACAGCATAACTTTCTCTAAATTAGCCTTTAAGTGGCAAAGATTGATATAGCCCTACAATGGTTCTCTCTGACCTTTGCACTGCCTGAGTAGAACAAAAAACATGTGCTAGGTGCTAGCAAGAACTCTGCTCTTACAAACCCTTAAAGAACATCCTGCCAAAGATGGTCCCCTAATTTAGCTAAACCGTATGACTGAGGTATTACAAGTCTGTTCTAGAGCCAACTTCTGGCACATTTTTGTGTATAATATTCTTATTTTCTCCTTTCAGACTGTTTTTAATTCCCAAAGCTAGAGAAAGCTTCTTATCTTTCCCATTACAGCGACTTCTCAACAATGTTCTCACCATGTTTTCTTTGCAGTCCTCAGTAAATTAATGAGGATCTATATTTTCTTTTGTTTCTCTGGCTCCTTCTCTTCAGGAATGCTTGCTTTCTCCAGACAACACACAGGCTTAGAGAACATGGCAAAATTATTTTCCTCACTGGTCATTGGATGCCTGGCCTGTTACCAAAAATTACTTGCCTGGGCCAGCCACTGGTTACTTCTGGAAGAATCCATTTGGACTTTTTGCTCTCACTTTTTACCAGACAGTTATTCCTTACCACTGCCATGCAGGAGCCACTTCTGACATGCCTGGATAAGATGGAAAATATCACCAGCAAAACAATTCAGCTGAGTGAAGTGAACCTCTCTTCACTTACCTGGAGAGAGCAAGATAATTGTTGATGTGTCAGGCACACTGTGATTTATTGTAACTCCATCAAAGTGAGCTGCCAGGGACTCTAATACAAGTACATACTAGTACTGTTCTCTTGATCTCCAAAGACTTTATAAAAATATTCCTATATAGCCTTTTGTAGACTATTTAGTTGCAGATATGGCTGCAAGCAGGCATATACTTTCTTCACCAAATAAAAGAGAGACATTAAAAACCATAAATAGAACGTTATCATGAAGACAAGTGCTCTAATACAGCATTTGGCAGAAACCTTCTTGCAGCTCATGCCAAGATGAGACTTCAGAAAAATTGGTTAAATTAAGAGTTATTATGTTATAATAATTTATCAAAAAATTTTTTCAATGTTTCTGCTAAACTCCAAGTTGCTTTCCAATAGATTTTTATGTATCTAGGGGAAATAATTAAGTTTAGAACTACAGAATTTTAGAGATCCATGGCAAATCCTAAAACAAAATGAATGCATTTTAGTATATGGCTCTCAATGCTTTATGACTGTGGCAACAGAAATCTGTGTTGTGATGATGGCTATAAGCAAAATAATATATTTCTATATTTATCTTTATTCATAGTACAAGTTTCACTTGATTATTGAAGCAGAAATCTACAATAAAATTCATGGGGTTTAATTAATCCACTTCCCTGATTATAATCTGTCAAAAAACTTAAGATAACAAGTAAAATCAATTTTGTCAGTTGCATTTTGTTGCAACATATTTGATAAGTTTTAGTAAAAATAAACAATAATTTTTCTTTCACAAAATATGTTTTCCAGTGTTTTGAACTCACTTAGAAGCCATCAGCTTCGGGCAATAGACAAAAGTTGCTGAGTAGGCTTTGAAAGCAGGTAATCATCCTCTATTTCAGCTTCAGTCTGCTATTAAATTACAGTTAGCATGAAAAAGGAAAAACATGAGGAAAAGGCCTTTGATCATGAGACCTGAATGTCCATTGTTTTCATACCAACTGTGGAAATTCTGGGTGTCAGTAAGCTGGAGACACTTCTGGAGTTGCATTTGACCATATTTCCTGCATCAGTATAGACTTTTTAAATAGCTGTATCCAACTTTATGGCTGTTTGCATCTCAATTAGTCAGAAGACATGATTAAATGGATATGCATCTACACATACAATTTTTTTTTTTTTTTTTTTTTTCATCTGGAAACCTTGTTTCAGGACTGAACTGGAGCCAGGGATCAGGAAAGATAGAAAAACTATTTTTTTCAGTTTTGCAGAAAATAAGTATTTCACAGTAATTCTTCAAACTTCACAGAAAAGAGAGAAGAAAATTCCATACGTGGGAGGATAATTTTACTGAAAGCACTGCTCAGCACTAAAATGCCTTTGAGGACACAGCCGCTGTTCCACCATGGAAGAGAAAAACAACTAAAATCTTCACGGAACATCTATGGCCAGAGTGGAAAACATTAATGGGGGACCAAATTTATGAACACATGGATTACTGCTTGGAAGTGATCACAAGGTACAGGTATTCTTACTCACAATTTCAGCAGTTTCCATGAAAGTTTTAATCTTTTCCCCAAAGAGAGTTCTTGGGCATCCTGAAAAGATCAAACTAAAACTAGAAATTAAAAAACAAAAGCCTCTAAAAGTTCAGAGAAATCTTCAGAAAAACTCCCTATGAGTACCCTCTGCCCGAGTGTTTGGACAAAAGTGGAGTTTAACCATCCAGGTCTGCTGCCACAGGGCTGAACACTGGACACAGCAAAATCCTGCACTTACTGCCCAAACTGACCATGTTGGCTGGACAGGAGGAGCAGGTCTGTGACTGAGTACTAGCCCTCAGTCTGACTTGGAACAACCTGGTGGTTTATGTTAAAGAAGCCTAAGACTTATTATTTACATGGTGTACCAATTATCTTAAAGACTCAAAGATCACCTGGACAACATTTGAGTCATAACCCAAACTCCCTCAGCACATGTTGCAGCTGGGAGAACTGACTGCAGTTTTTTCCCAGCAGATTTTTCCCAGATCTGTTACATAAGTCTGATACTTCCATTGCCAAGTGTGTGAAGTAACATTTTGCTTAAAACTATCAGAGCTGCAGAAAATTAGCTGGAACACAGAAAAGAACTGCAACAAACTGATTTTTCACTTTGGCTTTTGAGGTGCCAACCACAGCAGATGGAAAAACGGGTGGCTAAAAAGTTTCCTGTCTAAAACCCAGCTTGCTCAGCCCATTGGTTGGTGGCCAACATACTAAAATCACTTCTGGTCAGTAGAAACTGAAAAACAAAGTGATGCAGAGTATAAAGTTTGCTGCAGTAGGTCACTTACTGTGCAAAGTGTCCCTCCCAAGGTTGGTGGCCTCAGTTCCAGGATGGAGTACCTGTTAACATTATCTCTCAGGACAAAATGTGCACAGACTTCCTGCAGAATAAGCCGCCTATTCAGGCTGCAGGCTTACTGCACTGTGTGTGCTTCGTTATTATTATTCATGTTTTAATTGTTATTATTTTACAGTGCCCAAGAGGAATGTAGAGGTTTTGTCATCTGTTAAAGACACAATTAGAAGAGCTAGGCTCAAAGGAGCAGCAGAGGCAGATGGTATATTGGCAGTTAAATTTATAAAACTCTTCTCTCAAGTCTTGCCAGCAAGACAAATAGCTTTTCTGCTTTTTCTGTTTTCTTCTTTTTTTTTTTTTGCTTTAAGGCAAACAATTTGTTTCAAGAGGAGTATGCTGTAGTTGAGCGGGTAGAGAGCGACGTGATTTGGTGTCTCAGGTTTTGACATTCAGAAAAAAAAAGGAACTAAAATTATTTTGACTGAGTCACAAATCATTTATTCATATGTTCTTGCCACAGAGAAAGCTCTGCTAGTTTCTAAGCCAAATAATCTGTGCCATGTGTCCAGCTTCTCTCTTCTGTCTGTCACGTTTCTGGTTAACCTTGTTAACTGGCTTAGTGGAAAAACACTGGTGTAATGTAACAGAGGCAGTGACCTGCCAGATGACCTATGCAGATCAGATGAAGAATATCAATTTCAGGGTTGATTGGGAGTGTGAATAGGACCACTACTGCTAATAAAAACTAGGGGTTTTTACAATCACACCCTCACAGCAAAGCAGTAGTCTTCTGAGGAACTGGGAGCTGAACAGAACTGCAGATGAGAGTGCAAGTGATCACATACCAGAAGGAAAAAAAAAAGTTTACTGAAAGGGCAAATAGCAAGGCTGTCAGAGAGCTAGGATTGCTTGTTTAAATGGCATTCTGGGTTAGGAAGCAGCTGGTCTTAAATAAGCAAATAATGCTTAGAAATGAGTATTGTGCTCTGTAAATATGGTGATACACAGGAGTTAAAGGATTTTACAACCAAAATGATATTGCAGAGTTCTTGTTTTCTGCTAGTAAAACATGCAACCTGTGAACATTTAGGTAACACTACATTACAGTTCACAAGTATTATGTGAATAAAAACTGTCCCCAGAAATGTCTTTTTGATATAGGATAGTTTGAATACACTTTTGCTTCTGGCAGTGGACCAAATTCTTCCATTTTAAGTGTTAGAAGGTTTTGGAACACCCCTGTTTTCTAGATGGAGTATTTAGTATTTGAAGGCTGTGCTAAGCTGCATACTGAGCTACCGTTTTTTAGGGACATGTGATTTAGCTACACTTGTTTGGTGTCCTCTTTCCTCTAGTGTCTCTACAGGATAGTTTATCCTGCACAATTTTACTCAAGCACTGGATGGATGGGTGGAAGCAGAGCCTCTCTCTCGCCCTCCTCATGCTGCCTGTGCACTGTGGAGCAGGGCCAGGCATGCTCGTGAGAATCTTTTCTTACTAGGCTCCAATGAGTTCTGTAGACCTGGTGGAAACACATGTGGTTTAGATATCGAAGGAGCAGGGAAAAAAGGAAAAAAGGAAAGATTTATGACTTCTACCATACTTTTCAGCCACTTTATAGAACAACTGGAAGTTTGCATTTATTCCAAAATATAAAAGGGCATGACATGTTTCAGAGAAGTAATCCTATTTTGCCTTTCCCAACCAACTCGTAGCTCCAGGCAGTGGGAAATATATGTGCTATACCACACAGGAGGAACTGGTACCACTGAAGTAATTAGTTTGTAAATCCCCACAAAAGAACCTCAATTTTATCACTACATTACTCTGCTTTCTTTCTTCAAAGGGGTCAAAAGCGCAATTAACTATGCAGAGATATAACTAACAGTACAACTTCCCAGTGGGTTTATATAGAAACATGATTAGGAATCTGGGTCATTGCAGGGCCATAGCTTCTATTGCCCCTTTTAAAAATTCTTTGTCGTCATCTGAAATACATCATTGGTGTACATTTCTTCCTATCATATCTGTGCAAAAGCCCCCACCCGATGCCTCTCAGTTAGTTGTACCCTTGTCACAATTCAGCTTAAATAGCTCATGTCCTGCACTGCTGTTTATATCTCTGCCAAGTTATTCTCAGTCCTCTCTTTGCTGAAAGGCCTTTTCTTTCTTTCAATATCATAAATGTAATAAAAGGAATTATTTAGGTATTGTGCTATTAATAAGAATAAAAAAACACCAAAACCAAAATCAGCTAAAACCAAAAAAAAAGAGAAAAAAACACCCAAAAATTCTACTGATATTAGTATGCACAGTTTGATTCTGGCTTGTGCCAGGCAGAGAGCTCCATGAGAAATGCCTCCCTGACTGGATGCTCTCCAGACAGTTCTTTTAGCATTACATTTTATGGGACCCCATATGCACAGTGCTAGCACTGCTTCCAGCTGTGCACTCTGAAACGTGCTCTCCCCAAGTGCACAGCACACATTTGACACCCTTCTGTGAAGTCAGGACCCTACACCTCCGTGCCAAGGCACAAAAATCTGTGTGGGCTTCCCTGATGTGGAATAGAAAAGTATGTAGCCCAGCATCCAAAGTCACATCCAAACACTGTAATTTCGTAACATGTCAATTTAATAGTATGATATCAGCGGGAGACAACAAATGGCGCATGGAAAGATTTCCCAAATTACCACAACTTGTAGGAAAAAAAAATTGACACCTTGATTACAATAAATTATTATAGGCTAGATCAAGCATCAAGATTTAGAACCCCACCCTAAATATAAAAAAAAAAAAATAGACCCCCAAACAGCCCCATACCACTTTAGAATTTTAGAAAATTTAATTTAAAGTGTGTGTGTGAGATTTGTTTCACAGACATGAATTTTCCCAATGAATAGAATCAAAGCACGCGTGGAATAACATTTATCCCAGTTTGGTACCAGCTACTTTCCCTATGTTACCACTAAGGAAAAGAACACAGAAGAGCTAAATATGTTTGCTCCCTGAAAAGGAGTGTTAGAGATCTGCAATCCTCCATAGGCCTGAAGCTTTTACTCAGAGGCACTATAGATCTTCCCTTATTGTACACAGAATAGAAGAAAACAGAGGTTTTCCTCTTCCAGAGGAAAGAGGAAAGTCTCTGCTCATGGCAATCTGAAGAAACGCAAAGGTCTGTCTGGGAATAATCTGGGAACATAATGTAAGATCAGTGAGCAAAGGTGTTTGTGCTCCTCTCCCCCGGTTTGAACCATCCTGTTGGGAGGAAACCTAAAGCAGGAGCTGCTGTGGGAGGGTTTAGAAGCCACTGCAGTGGAAGGAGGGAGGATGAGAAGACATCCAGCCTTGGCCCTGATGTATGGCTTCCCTACACAACAGACCTTTGCTTCCTGTGCACTGGGGAGGAGTTTGTAGATATCTTCATCCTTACCAGTGTTATCTGGCACATTTCCAGTGCCCATATCTATGCTGAGAAACAAATTAGCACCAAGAAGAGATCCTTAGCTCAGAAGCTGGGAGGTACAGACAAGCTTGTGTAAACTTGGCTGACAGCTAGCCTCCTGTATGCTAAGATGTCTCGCAATTAATTTTTAATTTTCTTCTGGGATTTCTCTCTGGTCAGACTGTATTTTGCAGTTGTGTTGCTTTGTTTTGCTTCATTTTGTTTTTCCTAAGTTCAAAGTTTCCGATGTAACATAAGGATATATGGCAGTGATACACCTAAAGCATGAAATTGAGGGGTGGTATCACAAGATCCTGTGCATCTCTGGGAAAACCCTGCTCCTCCATACAAAGTCAAACGCTGTTTCTTTATTTTGCTTTTTCCCTGATGGCTTTTGGAATCAGTCCCCGTGGTGAAGGATTTTCAGAACAATAAATAGGAATGCTTTTGAGAGGGCTCACCAGTGCAGCCCTTAGGAAGAAGGGATCTAAAGACCAGCAGAGTGGATGATCAGAGCTCCTGTACCTGGTTTGGCAGAGTAGACATGTCCATTGGAATTGTTGGCCTGCATAACAAACAAAGAGAGATGTGAAATAAGGCGAAGGTTTTTAGATTTTATCATCAGTTTCACAATTGATACTAAAATGCTTGTGGGACTTTGGACTAAAATAAGAGTTTCTTCAGACATTACCCTTTTGTTAAACCTTTTACTAAAAAAATGACTGTTTTTAATATTCTGAGACTGCTCCCATCTAATTTTAGATGTATATATTTAACCTGTTCTTCTATATTTATATATAATCAATGAGGATAATAGTCTTGTCATTTCTGAATTCTATGAAGCAAAAATCACCATTAAAATACTATAGCTTAAATGAGTGTTAATTAAAAATTAAAAAGTAGTTTAATTACTTTCATAATTTGCAATATTCCTCAAGAAATATTTCTGATTATGTTGTTGATGTCTACATAATATTTAAATCCAAACCACACACTAATTATTTACAGAAAGTACTATACGCACAAAGATAAAGTAAAAAAAAAATCTGAAAAACACCCTGCCTTGATTAAAGATAAACGCTTTTTTTTCAATAAAATAGAATTAATGACTGTGATTTATATGTTGCTGGCAGCTAGTTGAAAGGATCATGTACTTTTTTTAGCACTTTCATGTAAACAACTTAAATTCTTGCTCTTAGTGAATTGTATTAGTTTTGTGGTGATACATCAGGAATTTCATAAGACAAAGAAACATCATTATTTTTTTGGTATTTATATGTGTAAGTGTATCCACACCTAGAACATCCCAAAGCTCTTGGATCAAATCAGCAAGGAGATTTGATGATCTTCAATATGTCAAAGATGAATAATGGAAAAGGACTCTGGAGGAGGAAAGGAAGACCTTACTGATGCCACATCTGGAAGAGAGTGTCAGAATCTGACACCTGGGGGCCCATGTGTGAGGGAAGAGTTGGGAATGTGTGATTGGCACTTGAAACATATGAGACACCAGAGAATCCAGATGAGAGTTACAAAGCCACATGATGCCAGACTTCCTTAATTCTCATGAGGTTTATAAAGGCCATGGATTTACAGCAAGGAGGCAAATTTTGACCTGGTTAATAGCAAATAAACACTGAACTGCTGTGATTGTCAGCTCTGTGCTTGAGTGCTCCAATAAATGTTTGACCTCTGTACAACTAGAGAGATGATGAGTTCCCAGGTGTGAGGTGCATTACCAATGTTGCTTTTGTACAGACCTCAGTCTTTATTCTGTCTAATTTGTAACTAAAATGGGGGTACAACAGTGGATGATCACTGTGCTGGTTTGCATCCCTTTCTGATCAAAATGTTCTGAGTTACCCAGGATTTACTCTTTAAACTGTCTAAATTAAACCGACTTATTTTCCCCAACACTGGGGATCCGTAATGTATTTCACTCAAAATAGGATTAGACATTTTAAATAGCTCATCCCAGAAATCCAAGTTGGTTCATCTGAACTGTGAAAAGGAGGATTATCAGCAAATTGGCGACTGTGTCCAACAGCTGGGGAACAGCTGGCAGCTGGTGACCCTTGCAGTAGGAACAGCTGTTTGCAGAACACACCTGGTGACACACCTGTTTCATTTACCCTTCCATCCTCGAGAGCGGTGTGGGGATGTGCACACTGAAATGTAGCTGCCTCAGGACTGGCCAACTCCTCCTCTCCTCTGGGCACCTTGAGAAGTGAAGCTTCTAGAAGGTAATGATAATAGAAGGTGATGGTGAGAATTAATAAGTTGGAGGTAGGCCTGTCTTTTGGGTGGTATACCCTAACCAGTCAATTTAGGTAGCTAACTTTTAGAATACTAAACTAGGAAAGATAAATATCACTCTTCAGATATATTAGTTCTGTTATTTTTGACTGTATATATTTGAAGATACCCATAAATATATAATTATGGAAGATGCTTTCTCTGGACAACTTTGACTTTCAGAAAGTCCCAAAGATTTCAGAAAGAAAGGCATTTACATTGTCTCTGAGCTAGTCCTGCAAGAATGAAGGAGATAGTGTATTTAAAGGTGATCTCTTGCTATTCTCCAACCTGGACAGATAGTGGAATAGTAATACAATGTAGTCTTTGAAACGGAAGTATTTGTTCCAGAGAGAGTCTTCATAATGGTAAGAACATGTTCTATTTCTTTAATCTCTATATCCTGCAATGACATTTTAAAATATAAATGAAGAAATGTACAGCATGGCACTCCTATATTGCTTTATATGTCTATATCTCAGTGTATGTACGTACATTTGCTGTAGTTGCATCATATTTTGTAATTTTTAGAATAAAGTAACAAAAAGTCAATATGTAGACTGTTGTAAAAAGACTATTAATGGCTGAAAATTAATCATTGTACTTGATAGGGAAATAATCATAACAAAAAAAATAATTGTTTCACACAATAACAACAAAAGATGTTATTAAGGAAGTAATTTTGTAGTATTTTTCTGAATTTAAAAAAGTAATTATGAAACAGAAATTAATTTATTTTTAACATAGAAAAATTTATCTTCTATAAGTGAGTAAAATGAAGGATTTTGAGAAAATATTTTTTTTAATATTGACAGCAAGAAAATTTATTCAAACTTGGGATTAAATTAAGTGTAAATTTGAATGTGAGAAGGGAAATGTTCTTGCCTTTCAATGCAACATTATGCCCTGGTCTCATGTTCAGTATTGAAGAACATGAAAATACAATGAGTATTCAAACGATGCTCATAACATTACTTAAATTCAGATTAGTGTAAGTTTTCCATTCATAAGAAAGAAGGATGAAAGATGACCTATTTGCTGTTGGAGGACTTTTCTAGTCTGGTGAGAAAGATTTGACAAAATACTGTTGCTGGAAGTCAAAGTCACAAAACATTAAACTTGGAAATGAGATGACATGTCTTAGCAGCACAGGAGTAGCAATGCAGCTAAACACCAAACATCAAGAGTGGTGGCACTCACCATTAGGGACTTCAGAATTAGATTTCATACCATTTGAAGGAAATTTATTTAAAAGTAATTTTTTATGTTTTGTGTGGTTGTGTTAGAATGAGTATATCTATGGCAGAAAGGGGAGGGAGGAAAGGGAAGGATGTTGGGATAGTTCCTTTGATTTAAAATCTGTGACTTTCATCCCCTACCTTTGTGGGCACTCATGCAGGATTTAGCATGCCAGCACTCCACTTTATTTAAAATTAGCAATTAAAAATAAATCATTCTCTAAAGTTTAACAATGATTTGTTTCTCTACCTTTATGTCGAGAGAAGCCTGCATGCATCTGTTGAAAATTTGAGGGGGTTTTTTCCATCTGAATTATCAAATACTAGCTATTGTCAAAGATGAGACAACATTGTAGTCCCATGCGTTGACAGATTACACAGAATTTCAATGTTCGGACAGCTGTCTAGTGTTAAATGATTACTGATCACTGGATTTAGCGTTATGGAGGCTTTGTTTATATCACAGATCTTGGTGAAGACATCTGGGTACACTTCACTATACCTCACATGTCCACTGCCTGCCTTTTAGAACTTTGGTCCAACACTGATCTCATCTCTTCCGTGGATGTGAAGCTGAGTCCATCAAGTAATAAAATGACTTTGAATTTCTTTGGATGTAATACAAGTTTTCTGTGTGAAATGGAATGATTTGTGGTGTTCAGTAGGTCTGACTATAACAATTAAATACCAGGCAAATTAAAAACAGGCATAAGAAAGTATACAATAGCTGGCTACCCCAAATTCTTTTTCAAGAACAAAATTTTAGAAGTCAAAATCTTTTCTTGTCATTTCAAATAATATTTCCTTACCACCTACAGTACCTTGTTACTTCTGTGGGAGGCTCATGCAGATCTCCTGGTAAAGAATGATGGTAATTTCACTTCTGCCACATCTCTTTTGGAAGATTTTTTTTCTGGAAAGAAATGAAATTTAAGGCAAGAAAGTTCTTAAAAGCATTCCATTTAAAAATTACCAGCACTAATTCAGGTTTTGCCTTTGAATATGTGGGAAGTACAGTAGATGGGACATTAACTGGATCTAGGAGGGCAATATGTACAGTCGTCTCTAAATCCTCTGCCTTGATTCTCTGAAGAAAGTTATAGTAACTCTGACTCTTCAGCTGTGATTCCTGAAGAGGTTAATCTCTTCCCTGAAGAGATTTGACATGAATTTAACGGGCTGACTGAACAGGTTCATCTAGTTCTATAGCATTCATCATCCCTTTTCTTCAGTGTTTTTTCTTTTCTTCTCTTAAAAGTCTCTGTTGATGTGCTGTCTGATACAGTAGACAGGTCTATTTTCAGGCAGTTGTTAGATCGTATGATGAATGTTGGAAAGAAAAGTGATGGACTGTACGAAAGAGGCAAGCTACCCTCTTGAAAAACAATATTTATCCTTTTCCAGTACCAGAGATCAGTATTAGAGGAAGGAGGGGAGCTGCAAATTGGCAGTACAGTCTGCTGTATGCAATTACATGCAAAGGAAAAAGGTCTCTGGAGATGAGGAAACCAGCATCAGCTCCTCTACTGAACCCAGTGTCTATTACTGGTTTATTTTTGAAAGCATTCCTTCTGCACTCACTGCAGTTAAGATTTCACCATAACACTCAAGGCCAAGCTGGCTGACCTGGTGCTGTTCTAGGAAGTATTATATTCTTACTGCATTTCTCTCCTGAGACGGATAATAAGTTCACATCCTGAAGGTGCACCCTAAATCTTTGTGCTTCTAGCCTTCTGTCAGAGCTACCCATGGCATGAGTGAGAATGTGAGGGGTTTAGCCTACTAAAGCACCCTCCACAGGCTCCCAGCATCGTGTCTCTGCTTAATCCATCACGGTGAGACAAATGCATCAGCCATTTAGCACAGACTGACTCTCCAAGGCTGGAAAAACGAGAGACTTAACCACACCATGGCTGTTCCTGTGTGGCCTCAGATGGCTACTTAAGCACAAAGTCCATGCATTTTAGAGAAATTAATGCTGCAGCCCTTCTATATTTATATGCTGAATGACCTCTATGATCAATAAATTCATGTATAAATAAGACAGGGTTTACCAATGACCTAGTCCCTCTTGCCTAGTAAATCTATATGAATGTCAGTTACAAAATACATCAGCCACAACATACAACCATATATGTCTCAACAGGAAAAAAACTGAGGTGAGAATTTTTTTTTCTTTTTTTGGTGGGGTATATAGCAAAACCTTCTGTCTGGTGAAAAAAATGCATTTAAAGGACTACAAAAAAGTTTAGAGCTTAAACTTTTGTTTGAATGCCAGACAATTGAGAAGTGAAATAAATGCCCACACTCACTGAAAAAGAAATGTGAAGATGTACGAGTTCTTGCTGTTAGTGACTACAGTAATAAGTCCATTTTTTAACACAGAACTGTCCTTTGATACTGAGAATAGTTGGTGATAAGTTACTGCTCAGTGAATTTTATTAATTGCAGGTGAATTTTGATGAAGATTTGGCAACAAAATAGAGAATTTATTTCTTTAGATATTTATTTTATTGTTAATCACACCAAATACTATTCTTTAATCATAACCATACCTAAGTCAAGATGAGTTATGCCATCATTTTAAAGTTCTGAAGTTTCATTTTGTGCAATTAATTAGCAGTGTATTTTACTAGCACTAATTTAACTAATATTATTACCTAGCAATGAGTACCTTAGCTTCTAGAAATAAATGTATTTACCAATTCTGATTTGCCTAGTAACTCTCAGTTCACTACGTGATGCCTCCAATCTTTGTTAATTTTCCATGAACATTCATACAAACTTATTTTTTTATTCAATAATACTTAAAAACTGTAAAAGTCACATAAAATTCAATTTAGCAATATATTTAATATATTCTCATGTTCTTTATCTATGATGCATACTATTGCTGCAGCTCTCACTGAGATGAATTTGTCTTTAGCTAGAATTACATTGTCTCACTCCACCAGCTCTGGAAATGCCCAGATTAAGACCAAAGGATGATCAATGTGACGTCTTTATAAAATCAAACCTTATACCCACATATGAAGCAACCAAAGGGATTTAAAGCTATGTCTGTATGTGACAGAACTACACCTGTAACTTGTCCCTAGACTACTCCAAGACTTTTTTACCACCTCCTTTTGCAAGTAAATGAATGATGTTGGCACTTCTTTGGTAAAAAAAAAAAAAAATCTGGTTATTTCTCAAGCATGTGGCTATAACCATGTTTAGTAACCTGCAAAGCTTAACAATTTAATGATTTCATCGTTCCCTGTTCATTTCAGAACTGATCCTGTGTGTTCTAAAAAGCAATACCATGCCACCAGGAATTCGTCTCAGAATGGCTGTCTGCCAATGCTTAAATAGGCTAAAGATTTTTGAACACAGATGAATCTCAATCTGTCCCATATTGAAAGATGATAATTAATAGCAGTCTTCCTCTTAAAAACCATATCTTCATAATAATAGAATATAGAGAAGTATAAGTATCTTTCACACAGATACTTTCCATGCAGATGTTATTTCTCTATCAATCTAATTAAGCATTGCAGAGAAAATAAAACGTGACAAACACAGTCATTTTAATTTAATTAAACCCAGAGCTTGTCATAAAAAAGCCAGTAAGATATACAGAAATTTTCAGAAATTGTAATGTCCAATTAATTGAAGTGTGTATGGACATGTGTGAGGATTCAGGGCGTTGCCAAGGAGGATGGCTTTTGTTGGAGCCTTGGGAGAGACGGGAGTGCCGCCTCTGGTAGGAGGCAGGATAAAGAGCAGGAGGCAGGACAAAGAGCAGGATAGTTAACAGGAGATTGTAATCTCTGGCCCTTAGAGACACAAAAAATGTAACCCTAGAAGCTGAAGTTTTTAGCTGCTGAAATGTTGGTTTGGAATAGTATATAAGATGTGCTTTGTACAATAAAAGTTGGCTTTGCATGCACTCGGCGAAGTCCGTGTTTCAATCACCGACAGACAAGAAAAAGGTCAGTCATAAAAATTGGGCAGGTGATGTGGTTATATTCTTATAACAAGAGGTCAGAAGGCAGCATTTACTTTTTCACAGTAACTGATTATCACTGCTCTCCCCCACTTCCTGACTAACTTAGAAATATCTTGTAATCAGAATCTTACTAGATCTTAGCACTCAAGGACAGAACGACTATTTAATGCTAATGCATTGTGCGATACAAAACAAACCAACACAATAAAACAAGCTCCAAAACCAAAAAATCCAGTGCAGTTTTTTTAAAGACATCACTGGGACAGAAAGATAAATCTGTAAATGCATACATTATAAATAGTAAAACCACTTAAATTGTCAAATTAAATGAGAAAAATGAGTCAACTGGATTCCCTTCAACAGTTCAGAGCTCCCACTGTTGGCTTTATGGAACCTCAGGTAGGGGAGGGAGCGAAAAAATAAATACTGGGGAATTGCCACTAAGTCTTTAAACAGGAGCTGATGAGAGAGTGTTCTTCATTGCACAGAGCTATACATTTCATGCGTCTTTCTTCCCTTTTATGCCCTTGTTTCCTTACCTGCCTTATGGAGCAGAGCCGTGCCCCACGCGTGGAAGAGCTCTCATCTGCAGTGCCTAGAGCAGCAGAGCCCTGGTCTGTAACTGCTCCTATAGAAGGAATCATAGGTGGTGGTGATGGCCCTTGGCTCTCTGTGCTGCAGACCCACTGATTCACACCTGCTGCATCATTCCCTGGAATCAATGCATGAGGAAAAAGGGTGTGAGGTGCAGGGTCTGGAGACAGTAAGGACAGGCTGCTTCTCACTGCAGTAAGAGGGTCCTAATGGCCCTCACTGGCTTCAGCAGGGACTGCCTCATTACCTCATTGCCAATGGCCCAGGAGTCCTGTTTCAGCTCAGAAACATGTGTCCGTGATCTTAAGTGCAAACCAAAAGAGCAGCATGACATCCCACCCAATTGATCACATAGAGAAAGGCCAGAAAAACAATGGATTTCCGTCATTACTACAGGATTATGGGAATTCTATCTACTTTAGGTGTTTCTGCAGAATTTCTCTGAGACACTTCTGCATGAAAAACACTACATAAGATAAAATATACGTACTATAAAGGATCCTAATTATACTTTTGTTCTTGACTATAACATTAAACTCCTAAAGTTCCATCTCAATTTCTATGTTGTTTTCCACTTTAATATGACCTTGACTTTTCATACAAAGATGGTAAAAATCTATTCATTTTCAGCTATGTGTTTATTATTTTATGCAGCCTTTTAAGAAGAACCATTATTGGAACAAGATTATTGTAAATTTATCTGCATCTTTCCTTTGCCTTCTATTAAAACATAATTTCAAATAGAACAATTTAAATATGTTAGGAAGAAATAAATGGAAAACAACTGTCCATTCTCAGTCAGTTTAAACTGAATGAAGTTTTTATTTCAGCCACCAAGAATTACATATAATTTTGAGCCATATTCTTGGTTCCCCCAGTCAGAAACAAAACATCAGAGGACAATATTCTCAAGAGTCCCATTGACAGGCAAGTGGTTTCTTCATGTAGTCAGAACAAAGGAAATTTAGATATTCCCAACTAATATTAAGATTCCACTGTCAATTTTCTTAAATTTTAGTCTATGTGAAACAAAATCCCTGATTTGAATGTACTTTTGAAGAGCTGTGGTTTTTAATTTATTATTTATTTAGTTTGTTTCACACAATGCTGAAATCACAGAAAAAATGTCAGTCAGAGAGGGAGATGGCAGGAATCCAAACCTAAATTCTTGCTATGAGAAGAATTCCTTGTGGCCCCATCCTCCAACTGCAGCTCTGTTTCATTTCCACTCTAAACTCTGAACAACCCTCACTTAAGGATTAGTTAAATCTGATTTAGAATGCTGCTTCTTTTGCTCAAATGGAATTTGAAATCACGGCATTTACTGAAGACAACTTTCTCCCAAACTTCTTCAGAAACCTGTCTTTAAAATCTCCATAAAATAAAGTATTTTTACACTTGTTTAACTATAAAACAAAGTGCTTCTATGTCATGTGGTTATATGGTTTGCAAAATCTGTGTATAATTAATCATCTACCAGATACTGTGTGTACTTCTTTTATAAAGCACTGCCCAATATGGCTTTAAAAATGCAAGGCTAACGAAGAACTTGATATGAAAACTGTCAAAGGCAGTTACCCAAGAGAAGACCAAAGATCTTGTTTTTGGTTTGGTTTGGGCTGGTTTTCCCCACAAGGATTGCCTATCAGTATCACATGGCTTCTCCATCCTAGATGGCAACCCAGCAAACTGTATCTCACAGAGTTCTAGAGGTGGTAGGAATTTGATGCCATTACCATAGGTATCTAAGCCACATTAGATACTGCAGGTCTCTTACCTGGCTCTAATCTGTAGAAGAGTAAGGGTGTCTCTTGTTCCTATCATGTGAATGTCTGACACCCCAAAGATTCAAAATATTACTGTAAGTTTACGTGCTTAGACAACTTAACTGCTCCTGGGGTGTGACAAGTGAAGCAGTACAGCCTACTGATTTTACTGCAGTCTGGGTCAAGTGCCTTGGTTAACTACAAAGCTTTTTCATTTTTTAATGAAGCATTCATTAAAAATGAACAAACCCCTGAGGAACATAATTCATCACCAGCATCCACCTGGGCACAAGCTCGAGAAGTGGGCCATGAGAACTTCATGAAGTTCAACAAGTCCAACTACAAGGTGCTGCATCCGGGTGAGGACAACCATTTGGCTGAGGACAACCCCTAATATCAGTACGGGCTGGGGGATTAACAGACCTCTTGCATCGGTCTTTGTAAAATAGTTCCTAATCTTGTTTAAATTTGTCCTGGAAAAGGTGTAAGTCTGATTTTTTTTACATTGTCTGCCTTTGCTTCCATCAACCAACCTGTTCTGGAAGAACCACCCTGTCAGAGGGTTAAAAAGGGAGAAAAGAGAAAGCAGCTACTCTCTAATTGAAGAAATGCAAGATTTTGTCAAAGTTCTTACTAGCAGTACAAGGCAATTGTTCGCTTAGTTCATTTGAATATAGAAGTGTAAAATTTCATATCATAAGGAATTTCCTACTAAAGTAAGAAAACTCGCACCTTACAACACTGTAAATTTCATCTTTTCCTCTTCCACCAGAATTAATGAAATATGAATATTTGTGTTTATAAGAATATTGGTGTGAAAATTAATAACTTCATAACTTAAAATTATTTTTAGGACAATTTTATTTGTATTCAAAATGGAATGTCAGTGCAGAACCTGTTATAGTGCAGTAGTGAAAATGTAATGTAGTTCCAAGAGATTTCGTGGAGGGATTAGCCTAGATTTACTCTAGCTGAGAACTCAGTTTCCACATAGTTTGCAGAATTAATTTTCTTGTTCAGCTATAAAGAATTCTGCTGATCAAGACTGTCTGTGTGGTTTATAGCTAACAACTTATAACAAATGTTCCCATGTTTCAGTATATGATATATAATAAAGGCCCAAGATGACTCACAAGTGCACATAATTTTCATCTTTTAATCCCATCCATCTTTTACTAGTCTCTCTTCAGCAAGAGAGGTATTTTGGCACTCAAACCTTCTGACTTTTATTTTACTGAGAATTTAATGGATATTTTTTCAAGCTGAACTAACAAACAACAAGATTTTTTATATTATTGCTTTAAACTTCTCTGGCTCCATAAAATCTGATGTCAGAGAATTAGTACCCCTTTAGAAAAAATATTTAAATTAGATTTTCCTCCTCAGTAGATAATGACACTGATCTCAAATGATAGGAAAGCAATGCAGGGAACTTCTCCTTTTTCAAGAAGAGGTGGATTAGTGTTGCTTTGCTGTAACACTGGAAGGTCCGTATCTGCAGAAACACGAGCTTGCACCCTGAACATGAGGTAGCATCTGAGCACCTCTGACAATTTATACCAGATATGAACTCCTATTTAATACATAAAATGGTCACTTCACAGCAGGTGTGAAACTATGTATCTTTAAGTGCTGTTTTTTGAAGGTTCTTATTCTCCTACATTGTTGTTAATAGTCTTTAAACAGAAAAAAAAAGACAGTATAAGCCATATTGCTCAGTCTTCCTGCCACCAAGTATTTTTTTCTTTTGCTACTCCAGACATTCTCAGCAAACATTACTTGGTATAGTTTTAGAAGACCACTTAAATGTTTTCAGTTTCATACAGCTTAAGGGGCTGGTTCAGGCAGACATGAGAACCTGAATCCGGATTAACTTCAACACATTGCATCATCGGTATAATCCCTGGGCTCCTCTTGACTCTCTGTATATTGATTTTGTTTGCCATCCTCCTCGCCATGACCAGCTACAATTGCGTATGCCGCCTCTTTGCAAGCCTCCCACTCATCTGAAAACACACACATAATCATATGTCATTGTTTGGCATTTTCATCTGAGGAGATACAGATGTTTCTCTGTAAAGAATTCCTGAAGAGGGTTCCACAGTCTCGAAATACTCTTGTAGTAACCACACCCTCTTGATCTTGCTGTTAGTATTTTAATTGCACTTTAATTTGTCTCAGGATCACTGATCTTTCCACCCTGGAGAATATTTGGTCTCGCTGTGAGTGTGGAAAGCTGAGCTTCACAGTGTTTCCCCAAACATTCCTTAACTTGTGGCTGTCAGTAAGCAAGTGTCTACAATCATTTAGTGAAGTTTTTTACTGAACCTGCCTTGATTTTAGTCTTCAAATTAAAGCATATGAGTATAAGGAAGACTTCCAGAGAACTCCTTTGTTCTAAATGAAGATTTTATTTAGGAGTAATTTTTTTTTTTGTCACATATCTTTTGGGATACTGCAGTTACCAAAGCTTATAGCTTATGGACAGATGCCTTGTTTCAATATTGCTATGCTCTTCTTTTGTGTGTTGTTATTATTATAAAAACATTCTTCATATCAAGCAAGTCTTTTATAGGTGGTAAAATGCATACAAAATCCCATGGTTTTTGTCTTGATGAGAATCCTATTAAAAAAATAGCAAACACAGAAACAAAATGGAAATGTTTCTGAAAAAGTGTAATGCAAAGAACTTTGTATTTCAGACTTGTGGAATAACATTCTACCTTAAGAGTTTTATTTCCCACACTTGCCAGGTTTCAGCCCAAATGAATATTGAGCTATAGTCACAACTAAATACCTATTTTTAGTAGTTGAAATTGAGCTTTATATAATATAACAAATGCTTAATGAGAATTTCCTTGGAATCTTAGATATGGAGAGTGCCAAAACTGTTTTCTTTTCAGTCTATTAGTTTATTCAAGATATAAGTGGAATGCTTAACATTTGTCTAGTAAAGTCTAAGCTTACTTTTGATGATTAAATTCACGTTCATTTGTGAACACAGAGAATTTGATCCATAGGTAGGCAGATAAATGATCTTACTAAATGAAAAAGAATGGCAGCTCTGAAAGATACTGCTTACCATAATGTTCCTTTTTGTTGCATTTCAGTTTTTAGCAAAAGTAAAAACTGGGACCTCTCACTTTTAATAAGGACACATTTAAGATAAATTAAGTCTCAGACAGAAGAAGTAGGTGAACTAGTCCTAACTGTGGGTGGTGCAGTAATTAAAAGTCAGGGAAATTGTATTTTCTGACAGTTCATTAGACAAAACAGTATGTGGAAAATGTTTTGTCATGTCTAATTGCAGCAGCTGCTTAGATTTCTCTGTTATTCTGGGACATCAGCTATTCATAAAACAGCAGGAGGAACTAATCTGCAAAAAAATGTATTTTTTATGTTACATCTGTCCTTCTATGGAATCAATGCTTGCAGTCTTTAACTAAAAACTTAATTCAACTATGAGACAGAGCAAAAAAAGCAGTAGAAAAGCTATATGTAGCAATAGTTTTAGAATTAGTTGAATTTAGAATTAATTCTATTGAGTAGAACATTATTTAGGAGTGTAATGCTGTCTGAGTGGGATTATGTTGTGTTGTCTATCAAAATAATTTTTACATATACATTACTAAGCAGTTCCAGATGTGGAATTTGAGCTGGAGCTACTGGTGCTGAAGCCTTCTTGTTTCATGTCACAGTATGCAGAGAAACGATCTTCAGTACATAGGTGAATGATCTTACAGTACAGCACACTATTATTACTTTATCACTATATATATACTGTTATTACTATATCACACTAATTTTCTGTATGTTCATACATATTTTCCATTGTACAGAATGTTAGGATACAATTTAGTTTTTTCATAATAAAATAAGAGGCAATTTGCAGCAGAGCAGCTTTTGGGCTTAAGTTGATTACAGTTCAGTCGTTTGCATCATGTGACACTTTGTCCTAGCTGAAGACTTCATGGGCTTTTTCAGACACCTTTGGGATTCCAACAGAAGCAACTGGATTGACATTAGACCAGCTGAAATCACAGTCTAATTCATGTCTGCAAAACTCATTTCTGCTTTCCAATAGAGACTGCATGGTTTGATATACCACTGACCTGCAAGTGTTTGTCATGTATTTATCATTATCAGGATTAGTAGATTGATATCTTTTGGTGGAACTTCATATAAATCAGGTAATTAATAAATTCCTACTGCACATTGAATTCTCTACATTGATCAGTAGTTAAGGTCTACTGGGACATCCATACAATGTCTTATCTACCTCAGTCTTTAGATTTCCTCTTATCCTAAGCTTTTACTTCAGGGACTACTGAAATGCATACACATACTGCTTCATGCTCTGAGTCCTCTTCTTCATCAGGATTGAGTTTGTTTGACATGACACGATCCATGAGAAAGAATTTTTCATAAGGGGCTTGTAAACATGATTCTGGAAATTTATGGAATATGGTGGAAGACTCTTATATGTTGCATTTTACTGAGGGTGTTGTGAAAACTCAAAAAATAATAATGGTTTTAAGAATAATAAATAACAATGAATTAGATCCACTAAAGTTCATTAACAGTCTTGAAATTGATTCTTATCCATAAAACTTAACATGAGATACTTGACATAGTTGATGACTTCAGCGTTTGAAAGTAGTTTTACATAAAACTCATGTAAATTGTCCAACTTTTACACCTGGAGTCATCAGTGCCATATGTAAACAGGCTCGGACTGATCTGTAAGAGGCATTTGCACTCTGGCTTTGTGGATTAGTTGTGGTCTGGGGCCACTGCATGCAATTACTGAAAGCGGAATGGACTGCCCAGGGAACCAGTGGAGTCACCATCCCTGGAAGTGCTCAGGAAACAACTGGATGTGGCACTTGGTGCTGTAGTTTAGGTGATGGTGGTGGTCAGTTAAAGGTTGGACTTGGTCATCCTGGAGGTCTTTCCAACCTTAACGATTCTATGCTTCTATGGATGAAAATCTTGCAATATATAGCTGCAAAAGCAGAGACTTTAGGAAAGTAAAGAGGATATGATCTTATTTCAAGAGATCCTGTGAATGCATGCAAAACAAATAGCTTTGATACAAAAGGTATGATTTTCAAAAGTATTCAGCATTGGTGAAAAAATTCCATTGATTTTAATAGCAGCAGTACTAGAGTGGTGTGTTTGGAAAAATGATTTCAAAGAGAAGAAATTTAATCTATGGCCAGTGGTGAATAAAAATCTCCACAAAGGAATAGTTCAGAGTAGAAGACCAGCCTTGGGTACCCTAATTTATTTTCTTGAGAAGTTTTCTCTCTCCTTTAACTTTAAAAGAAAAAGAGAAAATTATTCAGAGAATAATATTATGGGGGAAAAAAAGAAGGGTTAGTGGTGTAAATCACTTAAATGCTTTTTGAAAACAATGCTTAAAAGGATTTATTCAATATTGTATTCATCAATATTTATGTCAAAAAAACTCCACTGACTTCAATTAAACTCTACCAACACATGAAAGGGATGTATTTATGAATCAAATTAAAATTATTAAAATTTTGGAAAGTCGGCTTTGTTTCTACACAAGTATTCAAAACAAGGATGAAAGAACTCAACTGCCTGTTTCCTCAGCTATGTGGTAGAGAGAAAAAATCCTAATTGGAAATGAATAGATGTGAATTATTGCATTAATTAGGAGTATGCTGAGTTTAGCATTTTGGAGCCAGTGAGTTTAAATGCTGTGTAGATTCTGTCTCACACTGAAGATCCTCCCATAGAGGTCAAGTCCATCTAGTCCAGCAGTGCATGACAATCCTTGTAGCAGCAGAGATGACTTGCTACTATTCAGTGACTTACAAACAAATCACAAACCACATTATAATTATTTTAAGAACTAGTGACCTATACTTGGCACTTAGCAGCAATGATTAGGAACTGAAGATGTGGCCTTACCTTTCCTGCCCTGTTATTGGTCACTTGGTATTTTAGGCAGTTCTGTGTTGCTTTTCTACCTTGACTTTGTCTTTAGTACCTCCATTTTGACTCTTGCACCCTAACACACAGATCCATCTCCTTGGATGTCAGAGAATAGTGCTTTCAGTGATTCTTCATCTTCTGAGTTTATTTTAAAGTTTTTTCTGTATCCTTTCACCATTCAGAAGTGAAACCACATTTTTTTATTATTATTGTTTCTTTATAAAACCCAATAGATTGTGTTAGTCCCTGTCACAAAGCTTAAGTGGAGGGTTGCAACTTGCGAATTCTAGGTATAAATTCAAAGTTCTCAACAAGGGGTCATTTGCTTGTTCCTAATTTTACTGCAGGTCATCCTCTTTCACTGCCCAAGGATTATTTACCTTGAAGACAAGTGACGGTTTTGAAAATATCAACAGGTGGAATTAAACAACTCTGTGCTAAAGGAGCAGAAAGAGGACTTTTGAAAGGGTTTCAGTTTTAGGGCGAGAGCCAGACTTCTGCATCCAACCTGTCACTCAAATGCTCATCACTGTCCCAAGGTCAATCACTCTGACCAGAATAATGCAGAGCACAACTGCACTTTACTTTTAAAACTGCTGGAGGTGAACATCTTTGAGCTTTGCAATTTTTCCTTAAAAGTTCCAGTCCTTTCAATGTACCTCTTAGTGGTGAAAGTTGAGATTCACACTGTCATTCATTCTTCTTTTTTTTTTTGTTTTTTTTTCAGAACTGGGAATAATGCATGGTTGATGAGCTGAAGAATTTAAATCCTTGTATTTATCTAGGTTCTGGGAACCACCAGTCAATGTCTACTGTAGGTTTCAAATATAGAAATACTTTTAGAATCTAAAAAAAGTAATAAGGAAAAAGCATTGTTAGCAGCAAAAGCAATTGCTGATACAAAATTAGTATGTTGAAAAAAACCCCACAAGAATGGAAAATGTACCCATATTGTGAAAGGGGATCTGCACAGACTTATTCAGACAACAAGTGCCAAATACATGGGTCTGACTATAGAACAACAACTGGAGTGGAAAAATACAGAATACAAGTGCAAATGCATGAATCCCATTTACATCAGCTTCTGTTACATTTAGCTGTGGGTGTTCTAGACAGAAGAAGTTTTGTACATATAAAATATTCAGCCTTTACAGACACACTCAGTTATGATACTATTGTAACAATAAATACATAAGAATTACAGAATATAATGCTGAAAATAATATATGTATATGATATAACGCCTGTCAAATTTCCTTGCCTTCTTATGTTGTTTTCATAGAATCATAGAACTGTTTGAGTTGGAAAGGACCTTAAGGATCATCTAGTTCCAACATCCCTGTCATGGGCAGGGACACCTCTCACAAGATCAGGTTGCTCAGGGCTGCGTCTGAGCTGGCCTTGAGCACTTACAGGAATGAGGCATCCACAGCCTCTCTGGGCAGCCTCTCCCAGTGCCTTACCACCCTCACAGCAAAGAGTTTCTCCCAATTAGGAAGATTTTTTCCTAATATCTAATTTAAACCTCTCTTATTTCACTTTTAAGCTATTCTTCCTTGTTCCATCACGACATGACCTTGTAAAAAGTACCTCTCTGACTCTCCTGTAGGCCCCCTCCAGGTACTGAAAGGCCACAATAAGATCTCCCCAGAGTCTTCTCCAGGCTGAACAATACCAGCTCTCAGCCTGTCTTCACAGGAGAGGTGTTCTATCCCTTTGATCACCTTCATGGCCCTCTGGAATCACTCCAACAGGTCCATCTTTCTTGTCTTGAGAACTTCAGAGCAGGACACAGTTATTAAAATTGGGAAATTAATAAGTTATTTATTATTATTACATTAATTATTTAATTGTCCTTTTTTTTGAAAAATCTACTATGACTGTCAATTTCTTTTCTAGAAAGAATAAAAATGGAACAAAACTGAAGTGCCTGGAATATTTAGCCTGAGCAGGGGCAACCAGTGAAACAGTGTGACATAACCCTGTGAAAATCTGATCTAGTGGATGCCCTTACACTACACAAGTAATAAATCATATCTGTTTAGACAGAAATAAACTGTAATAGAAACGTATATTTTGTATTAGGCTGTAGATAAATGTGTTAAATGTAAATAGCAGACAAGACCTAACTTCAAAAGACCAAAAGATTCAGCAGATACCCTGAAGTATTTTCCTCCTTTTATTTAGAGACAAGCATGTTTTCCATTTTATCTTTCTGCTGAAAAGAATGAGATTTTTTTTTTTAAACCTGGCCATGTAATTCTGAAATCTGTAGAAAAAATACAGCCAATTTACTGTATGTAATAAATAATCTTAATGGAAGATCACTGAGAAAATTGCTTCTCTGAAATTTTTATAGTAGTTTAATTTCCTATTTTATATGGTATATTTTCCTCAGTGTTCACTGTAGATGAGATATTTCACCACATAGACCTTCTAAAACAAGTTTTATTATTTTAAACTTCCTTTTTCATTTGTTTTGGAAAACTTCCTTGGCTGCTCATGATTTTCATTCCTCTATGGTTTTTTTGGATGTTTGAGCTGTGTTTTTCTAGCAACTAGAGATTTGAACATTTTTAAGCATTTTTAAGCCTATCTCAAAAACACTTAATTTCCTAAGTAGGGAGATCAGTAATATTTTAAAGAGCAAATAACTAGAAGATTACCTGGAATTACAGGCCATTTGTGAGAATAAAATCTTACGGATAAAATCTTTTGTAAATTGACCACTCTGACCAGCATCACTTCTGTGTGGTAGCTGTGAATTAAAAGAAAGTGTTGTCTCGTCAAAGGGTTCAAAATCAAAGTAGAAGCAACTCCTGCGCCAAATGAGTTGAACCAAAACTTGCTTTTCAGATGTCCAGGTCTGAACATCACTGTTTGGAGCTCTCTGTTCATTTTTTAAATGTCACATTTGCTTAACTGAGTAACTCCCAGAGCAACAGTTTTTGGTAGTTTGTTTTTTGGAGTTTATTTTTTGTATGTTTTGATTGTGGGGTTTTTTTTTGTTGTTGTTTTTGGTTTGTTTTTTTTTTTTTTGCCCATGCCTTACTTTGCTTCCAAATTGATGAAACTGATTGTTTGGAACCCATATCTAGTATAGCATATTGACTGTTCAAATCAATAGGAAGGCAAATCCTACCACATTACTACACACATACAGATTGATTTAACAAGAACAGATTAGAAAATAAACATATTCATAATGACATAGAATCTAGCTTTTTTATACAAATCTATTGGCAATTGTTATAGGTTTCTAGAAGGCAAGCAATTTTACCTAACACTCACCCAACAGATTGCCATTCATTGTTATTATGAGCATTATAAGGCTAGAACTCTCTCAGCCAAAAAAGGTGTGTGTCCCATGTTTTCTATTCCCTTCATTTCCGTTGCTGCTATTAAACAGTAATCAATATCAGATTATTAACATATTTAGCTAGCTCAAATCCTAACTGAAAAAAGAATTATCCAAATTTCTTTTGAATGATTTCCATTTAAAATTCATTCCAAATTTTTTAGTTCACCTTTTCTATTGGAGGAATCGTTCTGCATACAATTGCAGACGAACTATGCATGTTCCAGATATACCTGTGTCTCACTCCTGTTGGGTTCATTGTGGTTCAACTGACCCACATGCAAAAAAAAAAAAAAAAAAAAGGTGGAAAAAACTACCCATTTGGGCTTCAAGCGAAAATAAAAACAAAGAATAAAATAAGCATTTCTTTTGAATATAAATGTATTTGATTTTTCTTCTTCATTTTTGATGTCTTATATCCTACTTTAATATATACTTGCTTTTTGACCTGATCAGGTCTGACCCTTCCAAAATCACTGCTTTATTATACTATCCCATATAATTTTCCAATCGGTCGAGTACTTTGTTTCTTGGGTGGGCTATATTCTGATTGGTAGAATGTCAAACTCATGAAAACCAAAAATTTTAAACTGAGGAAGCAGATGACTGTTAGTGAGCAGTATATCACAAACAACAAATTGGTTTAGGCAAAAATTTTAAAAACAGTTTCCTCAAATTTTGTCTGAAGTCCATACGCAATTACCTAAGTAAAGAGATAGAAAGCCTAAAACAATACTGGTTCACATTATCCAGTCTACTTTTGTGTTAAATTGAAACTGTTTTTCCATTATTCTGTTGGTGACTTGCATTGCAGTCTCATCATATGTCAGGTCGACTTCAGATTTTACTAATTATTATCCCTTCAAAAATGTATTACATTTTTATAATGGTTTTATTGAGTTCACTTTGGCAAAGATGAGGCCCTAATTGCTAAGGCTTGTCCACAAAATGACTCCATGTTCATAGAAATTTTCAGAAGGCTTTATTATTATCAAGAACAGAGAGCAAACTTTTTCTCCCTCCAGCCATGTTTGGTCAAGGCATCGTCTCTGTGTGATTGTGTCTGTCTGCCGCTGCAGCACAGTCTCACAAATATGAAAACAAAGACAAAGCTCTTTCACTGGTCAAGGAAAGCACCTTATCAAAACATCTTTCATTATTTGCATTCTTCTCCTGGGAACCTACAGAAGTTCCCTTTTAGAGATGGAGTAAGTGTTACGTTTTGAGACAAGTTAAAAAAGGAATTGCTTTCTCCAGCTTGTTGCTGGGATTTCTCTGCGATCCACTAAAGGAGTCAGCACCACAGCTCACCATTTTGCTTTTTTCTGCTGGCACCACATAGAATATGAGTTCTATGCAACTGGAGAGCACTTTTAATTGAAGGAAGGATGGAGGGCAGTGTTAAATAAAAGAGTGGGGAAGTACTTTTTTATTCTTGTTGACTGCATTGGTTGGTAATGTCAGGGAAAGGCAACTTCAGAAGTAAGTCAGCAAGTTGTTAAAAGAATGAACAGTTGGAGATTTGGTATGCACAGGTGTAAAAGGGGAATTGCACTGTCGGTTGGAAGGTATTTGTTTTTTCCTTTACTTCATGCAGAGCAGAATTAGAAGATGAAATGACATTAAAAATTACCAAGTCTAGAGATAGAGCTTTGCATGTTATTTGACTCATTAGAGAAAATTAGTACGGTAATGAGGCAGGCACCACTAAAGAAACCCTTTATAAGACTACATTCACCTGGTGATGGACAATTTTTGTGTAATTTCTCAAGGGTTTAATCAGAATTGTGTTTTGAATACATGAAATTGGTAAAGCAACTCCTAAGCTGGAAAGAAAAGACAACATACGAAGCAGAAAAAGTATGTAATCATTAGACATGGTGAAGAGTTAGCAGAATTCTGTTAACTAAGAACAACCAAAACCAGCAGTACAATGTAATTGATTATAGAAAAAAAATCAAATTACTCAAACACAAAAAATTCTTTGATCTATCTTTTTAAAACTTTCAGTTTTCTAAAAACATTCTTTTGATCTCTAACAAATAGAATTTGCTCTTTAGAGAAATATCAGTATACTGTTTGCTGTTGAAGTAGTAGCAGTAAGAATTATTAAAAATAACAACAACAACAAAAATAATAATAATAATAATTATAATAATAATGAACTCAGGAAAAAATGACCTGTCTAATTTTATTCTTGACATTATATAGGAGACTGCTTGCATTGGTATCAGTGCATAGCAATATTAATAGTAACATAATAGGAATCTAGCAATATAATTCAACTAAAGTAATCCCCTAGTTAGTCTTTTTATCATGCATGAGAAAGCAATGCCCTTGTAAACTGGGTTTATTTAGATTTGGAAAAATGATTAGAGATACTTTTGCAGATGCCCATTTTCCCAAAGTTTTAGGATTTATTACCTCCCAATTATCTTGTATTAGTAATTCTTCTGCAAATTCCTTGTCTCCTGCTGAGCATGAAAACATTACAGAATGTGTGCAATATTATAATTTACCACATTTGTGAATGTTTTTTTCTAAACTATGCTTAAACTTAAATAAAATGAGATTTATATACAAATTATAAATTTTAATGGAATATGCTTGTTCTGACTCAAAGCTTCTGAATAGTCCACATGGACTTAATCAGTATTCAATTATTTCTGTATCTATGTCTAGTATTTAGTCTCTAGATACTCTGAAACAGTTTAACATTGTTGGGAAAATATTTTATTTTCCTTTCTTAAATTGGCTTTCCTTTTATAATCAAATTCTTAGCCAAGAACAATACAAATAACCTCCAACTGTTTCTGTCCAATTTGTCATTATTTATTTCATTGCATTTTTAGAACACCTATTAGCAGTCCTTCATTTTTCATCAACCCCCAACCTAGATGGTTCAAACACAATAATATTGATGCAAAAAAATGACACATCCCTGCAGGGGGAGTGTGGAAAACCAATTTCCTACCCCAACGCAGCAGGGGTGCTCCAGCAGTGGACACTCTGCATGTTGTTATGACATTGGTCTACAAACAGCCCCAGTTTTCAGAGCTCACCCACCTACTTGGCTCTTCAGCTGTCTGGGTGATTCAAAATCTTTCTTCTCTTTGCCTTTAGTCAAACTGATGAGTGTTCTTACTCTTAAATGATAGAGCAGGATGTAAAAGCAGGAATTGTTTATTATTATGAGAATAATCTGGACCCCTCTTCACCTGTCTTTCTGATGAAAGATGCAACATGCTAAAACTACCATTAGCACATCAAATTAAAGGTCCATCTGATTAGTCCCTGATGATACCTCACATCAAATGCTTGGGGAAGAGTGAATGTGTTCAAGAAGAAAATAGTAATAATTTCTCAGGTCTAATAATTTCAGTCTACAGCAATTTGACAGTCATGATCTTTTTCTGAGAGAGAAATTTTGTCTTTTCGTTTAATGGTCTTGTTAAGGATTTCTTTCTATTATTTTCTTAGAATCATTTTTTTGAAGCGATAGAGACTCAGTAAACACAAAATTATGTCATAAATTTTATGACATCAAATTTATGACTTTATGAATTTTTGCTATTAATACCACTGTGGTTATTATGATTTTAGAAAATTAGCCTTCCAATTAGAAACTCTCCTTATTGTTCCTCTATTATCAGAAGAGACAGGGTGAAAGGGAGTAGCTATTTGGAGTTTAATTACCGGTGATTGTTAAAACCAGCACAGTACCCCAAGTCATTTAAGGGTTATGAAACCCTGAAGTCATGTTTTATAATACACTTTTTAAAACTGGCTGTATAGGTATGGCATGAAAAACTGTGTTTCATAAGGATCTAGAACTTCTCTGTTACATGAATCAAATTAAAATTTGTTCTACTGGTTAGAGGTGATCAAAACAATTTTCTTATAGATGTCTATGAACCAAGATAACATGAAGTAGTGTATACTTTATCCCTTACTGCACATGAATGCATCAGTTTTTTCACATAAATTTCTGTTTAGGCAATATTACAGGGATTTAAAATATGTACTGTGACTGAGTAATAACATTGTTGATAACCATGTTTCATCAAAACTATAGAAAGTTGCTTCAGCTTTGTTTGTTGGATTAATTGTCAATACTTATTTCTAGCTAAATTATATCTCTTACTTATGAAAAACTGGTTGTTTCTCAGCCCTTGATTGGGAATAATTTGAACTTCTGTAATTGTCTCAAAGATTTTAGATAATGATTTTAGAAAATAAATCAACAGATTTAATTTTCTAGTTTTCTTCTGGTACAATTCAATCTCACCATAGCAGCATAAGAAATTTTGTGAAAATGATCAAATGTTGACATAAGTGGGAATGGACACCGATATAGCCCTACTGTTTTGTGGATTTTCAGTCCAGTATGCATGTACTCATTTCCCTTTTTAGTGCTGGCACCTATGCACCTATTTACTTTTCTAAAAGGAAGAAGTCTGTCAGCCAGGTTGTTTCATGATAACCAGACTACTGTTCCTGGGCCCTAAAGAAGCCAGGAGAACTTCTTGCCTGGGGGCTTCCTTTTCATGTACACACTTTTTTTTTGTACAGTTTGTATTCTAATTTTGTAACATTTTGGTACTGAATTATCTGATTAGCAGAGCCCAAGTTTACAATAATATAGTAACTTGGGAGAGTGGGGTGCTGCAAACACCCTTGCTCTTCCCAGTGGTTTTACAGGGATTATTAATTCAAATTCAGGGTCTACCACATGGGTCTTCAAATGTTTTTACTTAATTTACTTCAAAAAGAGTGTAAAACAGATGCTCAAACTGTACCTACAAATTCTAACACGTTTTTTAATTTCAGCTACTTATTATTTTCAATGTGTCCCCAGTTTTGACACTTGTCTTAACATTTACCCAGAAGCTCACTGTGTTCACTGTGCTGGAACAACTCCACTTGTCTAACATACTAAAATTTGCTGTTGTAAAATCAATGCTTACCTGCACATAAAAAAAAATCCAAGTTATTTGTTCTCAAAGGAATGAGAAGGAACATAAGAAGAACATATTAAACTTGACTATGTCCAGTCTTCACTTTCTCTGTAGTAAACTTCTGTCAGGAAGTCTGAAAGCTTATCTTTGAAAGGCTATGAGAATTGGGATTATTTATCCTGGAAAAGAGGCTTCAGGGTGATCTAACTGCAGCTTTTCAGTACCAGAAGGTACTTTCCTACAGAAAAGATGGAAAAATATTATTTGGAAAGGCATGTAGTGACAGGAAAAGGGAAAATGTCTTCAAAATTAAAGAGGACAGATTTAGCTTGGATGTTAGAAAGAAATGCTTTGCTGTGAGGATGGTGAGGCACTGGAACAGGTTGTCTGTGAATGTCCCATTCCTGGAAATGTTTAAGGCCAAGCTGGAAGGGGCTCTGAGCAACCCAATCTAGTGAAAGGTGTCCGTGCCCAGGGCAGGGGCGTGGAACAAGATGATCTTTAAACTCCTGTCCAACCCAAACAATTCTATGATTTTGTGATTCTGAAAAAACAAAAATCTTCACTCTGTGCAGGACAGGAGAGAAAAGGGGTACAAGAACGATACTATATGGCAGATGGCAATAATTTTGCTTCATTTTTCAAAGTTAGAAGCTCGGATTTGATAATTATGAGAAGGAGGTAATTACTTCGCCTAAGAATAGTTAGTATTTGGTGCAGAATACCACAAAACTCCATCAAGTTTTTGACATTTCCATACTTCAGTGCACATTTGAAACAACATCTAATTGCAAATTGTCAAATAAATTGAAACCAAATACACCATGCAGGCCAAATTTCTCTTCTTTTTTCTGACAGAATATTGGAATCTTAGAATATTAATAACTTAATATTTTAACTTTCAGTATTCAATTTTTTACTTAGTCAATAAAAAGAATCTTGTATATATTTGTAATTCTGTTAACAAATTGCTACATATCCTCATTGTTCTTTTAAAATTTATTTTATTCCGGGTTCTATGTTTGATCAAAAAAAGACTGTATTTCTAAAAACAAAATTTGTACTTTGTTCCTAACCTATTTTTGTGCACTCCACCCTATTAGAACAGGCAGTAAATTCTCAGTATTAACTGATGATTAAAAAGCAGTGACTCCAGAATTTAAAGTATAATTACCTGGAATCCCAGGCCTATTAAAGAGTATATGTTTTCTTTAAAAACTATCAGGCAACAGTTGAAAAGCCATAGATTTTTGAGAAATATCAATAACTCCTGAGACAATTTAGCACTCTCTGACGTTTGTACTAACACATAAGACATTGACTGGCAGGTGTTTAAAATCTTAGATCAAGTAGTCTGTTCATAAATTCATTTGTGGTCAGCCTCTGGTGATAGAATTCATTAAAAACTAGCAAATTTCACTTCTTGGAATAAAGGACTTTTCCTAGACTTTAGGCGTGAGATAAACCAGGAGAATATCATATTTCCTATAGGGTCAAAAGCTTTTCAAGCACACCAGCAGGTTAAAAAAACCCCATTGATTTATTCAAAACCAGAATGTGCTATTGCTCTTAGTGAATAATAATAAAAATAATCCTGGTGAATTTTAAAGCTTGATTAAAAAAATAGACCCTCCAAAATTCCATCAGAGACAGAAAGCTATTGACAAAAGTCAAGTACTGCATTTTCATTCTCTCTCTGTTATGAAAACACACTGTCTAAAAGATAACATCTATGGTGGTTAATTATATATTAAAAATGTTTTCTGGGAGAATATATTGTGACTTGGCATACTTATTTGTGACCTGAATCTGTGCATACTTTCTTTGATTAATAAATAATAACTCAGAAAATCTTGTAAGTGAAGGGTGTAAATTCAGATAAACAAAATTTTCTATTTTTTCCTCACTCATGATTCATGTTTCCTCTTTTTCACTTGGGAATAGAGCTGAAATTTTGAAATGCAAAAGACACCACATAACTTTTACAAACTATTTCACTTTATAAATGATTGTCTGCTTCTTTTCTACTACTGTATGTAACAAATATCAATTTACTTCTCTTCAGTACATTCTGGCTATCTGTTTTTATAATACGGATATTTTATGGATAATATTTTTGCCTAAGAATGATTAGACAGTTTGGGATAGAGAATAGTTCTGGGCTAAAAGTAATTTTATTTCTACTGATACAAATCTCTGTTATCTTTGTTGAAAATTAACTATCACTTAAAAGACATAACAATTTTTTCAGTGAGAAAATTCTTAATATTTTGTTTGTGCTATTGCCTAACTTGTGGCTCTTCAGAACCACATAGAGATCCAAGAAAAGAGAAGCAGAGAATACATTAATTTTATCTGTCCAAGTGACAGCAAGGAAACAAGAAGAAAAGGCAGCCAGCCTGGGGCCACCAAGCATCCAAAACCCATTTTATTTAAGACGAAAAATGGAAATCAATCACATCAGCCCAGCAGGACAATTTTACAACCAGGAAGAAGGGAAATACAGCACTGGAATATTTAGCCAGATACTGATTTTATTGACCATTTGCCAGGTAACAGGGGATAAATAGCTCTGTTGTTCTGATAGCCACTAAGTAGCAGTAGGAGTTAACTAGAACTCTTAAATAACCAGTATTAATAGAATACCCTTAATACTGGTTAGAAACAGATAATGGTTCTTATCCAAAGTTTATGGTGTTGATTTTTTTTCTCCCACTGCCTTCAATAAACTTTCTACGTCTCCTTTTTTAGCATTATTAATGGCCTAAAACGCAATTTCAAAACAGAAATCTTCCTCTTAATCTACCTTGAATTCCTTGTTTACACATTTGGTTCTAAAGAGGCCCTCGCAATTTGCAGTTGCCCTTTTAATCTCGTTCTCAAGTAATATTTCCAAGAGGATAAAAGATTTCAAGAGCTGCTACTGCAATATGCTGCACTGGAAGCCAAAATGAGAGTGGAGAGCAACAGATCTTGGCCCTGGAAAGGAAAATGGAAGAAGCATTAAAAGAAAATCACCAGTAACAATTTGGACTGTGAATTACCCTGTCAATAGTGCTCCCAAGATATGAATACTAAATGCATTTTTCATCACTCTCACTGTTTCTTAGCTTCAGAAAAAAGCCTATCAAAGCTTACAGACAGCTGAAAAATCCAATTCCAGCGCTTGATGACAAGAAGGAATAACCTTACACTGATGTTAGCAGAAATCTGTGTGTTTTCATCTGACAAAGTAAGAAAAGAGAGAAGAAACTTCAGAGCAGGAGACCTTGAGGCACTTATGTAATCTTTTACTCTGAGAAAGGACAATGTGGATCACAAGTGTCATCTGAATTCCTTGACTCATCAACATTCCCTGTACAGATCAGAAAAATCATAGTCTCAGCTGATTGTTTACTTTCTTTCATCATGTGAAGAACACTCAGGCACTTAGGACTGGATGATTTAACAAGACATCCCGTAACAAATCCTTTCTTTGGAACAGGAGCAGAATATCAAAAATCTATACTTTTCATGTAGTTAAACAGAGAGATGTGAGAACTAGAATTTGTCTCTTTCACAAGACATCTAGATGAATGACAAAAAGTAGTAAACATGGTCGAACCTTGTTATTTTTGTATTGGAAAGACCTACTGGTCACTGAAATGCATCTTGTTGACATCAATTTATAAAGAAATATTAACTTGCATCAAAATTCACAGTGCTGTATGATACCTTGAAGTGGCTACCTGAAAACAAAGGCTAGACAAGATTAAGAGAACAAAAGCAGGTATTTATTTGAAGGGCCTTCAAAGGTACACCTTGGGCAGTGAAAAGTCTCCAAGGGGCTCCACCCAACATGGACCCTCGGTCACGGGTTTTTCACACTTTTATAAGTTTGGTCCATTTGCATATCAAGGTGAATTCTCCAATTATAATTTCAAGTAATGATGTAGTTACTCCAATTTTTCTCCCCCTGTCCAGAGTTTACAAATTTCAGGGCCTGGGACAACAAGGTGTCCTTGAGTTCAGGCCCAGAGAGGGCTTTTTTTGTCTAACCAAAATGTGGCAACAATAGCTAACAGGTAACATGAAATTTCAAATTTACATACTAGGCAGTACAGGATCTAAAAAATATAAAAGCTAAAACCTAGGGCGTCATGTACAATTACAAGTCTAAATCTAAAGAAAAAGTCATGGGTATTTCTTTGACACAAACCAGCCACGCTGCTGAAAACTGCTTTTAGACTTTTATTTCAAGAAAACCAAAATGATTAGCAGTCACAGCTATCAAGGTCCTTACACATAAAATACAAACCTGTCTCAAACTGACATTTGCAGAGCATTTTGTTGCCTATTTGATGCACCTATGTTCCAGAAATAAAAAATATATAATGCGAGGTTCACATTGAAATAAAGCTACATTCCTTAGTGACTAATGTATTTAATTGCCTTCCAGGACAAACATGATGAATGTTTATAAACATCCTTTCATTTTAGATGAAGAAGTGGATTGCTAGTGGATTAGTGGAAGGCTAATTGGAGTCTTATCAACCGAATGTTATCTACACATGAGGGACTGACTCTGTCTTCTTTCAACAGTTCTTGCTTTAAGTTAGATAATGTCTAAAACTAGTCTTCCCTTCCCCACATCTCAAATCCCTCTGCCCTATTTTTTCAGCCGTTTCCAAAGATTTCAGCCCCAGTTTTCTGAGCTTAAACTTGATAATTAAAGAACAACCCAGAATGTGGCACTACAAGGTTTTATCAAAGCCATTTGACAAATATATACTAAATGTGTACTTTCACTATGAAACATAATTTCTGTTAATTCAAACTTCTGTATCTCATAAATCAAATATAATTTATTAGAAACAATTCTTGTATAATATATAAACTTCTACAGACAAAATTTTAAAACCTTAATTGATGATTTTTTAAATTGTACTTCTCTTATTACTTTAATTTAAAGGTTTTTGCAAATTCTTTATTTTTAAAATTTTCTAACATCTTTGAATTCTTTTTCTTCATATTTATCTTATTTACATTATGCAATGGGGTGAGTCTAACTCTTTCATAAAATTCCAGTAGAAACATTTTGTCAAAAAAGCTTATTCAGGTGCACTAATGACAGTGAACAAATCTTTACTTCATGTTGTAGTCCTAAGAACTTTGCAAATATATCCCAGTCAGACTTTTAAAATGCTTCTTTTATCAGCTCCTATTTTTTTTTTTATGGGAGATGTTACTTTCCTTCCTGTTCACCTCTCTCATATTTCTTTTTATTTTAAATTTTATTTGAAGTAAATGTTACCAGAAATAGGTAAAAGTGAAGATTTTATCCTAAAGTGTACACCAAAGTGTAGTCCCAAGTCACAGCATTGTTTCCAAGTCTCACAGAACTCTGCAGAGGTTTTAGATACAGATGAAATAATGCATTAATCTTTCTAATAATTTTTCACTGTTTTAGACTCATTTCAAGCCTTTGGGATCATCAGATTTTTAACACTCGGAAGTATCCTGCAGAAATAACTTCTGTTGTTAATGCTCCATGCTTCAGCTACCAGGGTAACACCCATCTCCAAACTGTTGCTGCAACTACAGAGAAATGATTGAGCAAATATATTGGGCCTGGAGAAAAATGCTTCTTAATGTTACCTGAGAAGCTGACATTATAGAGAAAACATAAATATAGTCAGAAATATTGTGACTTTTACTACTTTTCTTCCTTACTTCAACCCATGCACTATAGTTGAGGAAACGCATACAAATGAAGAAGAATACCATGTTTGCTAAAAAACACCTAATTGCTGATTTCTTTAGTGTTGAAGTTGTCACCTTCAAAAGTGATTCTTTGCTCAGGAAGTATCATAGTCAGAGGTTCTGAAATATGCACTCAATCATTGTCAGAAAGAACGGACAGAATATCTAAATTTTTCAAACTGGAAATAATCTGTGGAAAATTCTTCTTTTCTAGCCTGGTCTCCAGAGTGCCTGTAAGAACTCTTTCACTCTTTCAGAACTACTAAAGTGTTCTTTTAAATGCTCTTCTCACCAGCTACTTATGACATAGGTAAAAAAGGGATACGAAGAATGGAGTAATTTTACTCTTCTCTAGCTGCCTCCAGATGACATAAGAGAAAAAACAAAAATGTGGGAACATTAAAGTTGAAAGTGATGAAAGACTGGGAGTCTTTGAGGCTGGTCCAGGGAGCAGTGCAGTGGCCAGAAAGTCACTTTCCTTGGAACAGTTTTGGCTGAGCAGATCTGAAGACAGAGCATTCTGTGTAATTTCTGCACTCCTGCATTTTGAAGATTGCCTTTTGGAACACATTGTAAATCACTCATGAACAATCCTAAAGCCAAAAAAGAGTTTCCTGTGGAGAAAAAAAATAGTCAACCTTAGCCATCACTCATCTGAAAAGTTATCTCCATTTAAATTATTAATCCTCTGCTGAAAGTGATCACTGTTTCAACTTGGTTAGTGTTTTACATTGAGAAACCCATAACCTAGCAGAGGAGCTTATAGGGCTTTTTTCTACCCCAATTCACAGCTTCTGGGTTTTGCATTCCTGTTCTAACATCTAGTTTCTTGAGGAAAAAAAGACCAGTTTCGAGAGGTTCAATGGGAAAATACAGAGGAGTTATATAGTTTATTCCCTGCACTTTTTTTCTATGCTTAACGTTGATTTGCAAGTTCTAAGAGTATATTAACATCAATTCAGTTTTCACTGTTTTGTCCATAAAACCATTCTAACCACAAAGCTGTCGTTGTTGAATATCTTTCTGTACCAACCAGTGGTTTTATTATTTTTAAATTCAAAAATGAAAACTTTTAGTCTGCTTGGAACATATTTTAGATGACTAATATATACTAGAACTCCCTACCAGAAAGAAATTAGATGCCGTGTGTAATTATTCAATAGAATTTTCTGAAAGAGTCTACAGTTTTCTCATGGCTAAATGGCATTTTCACAACCTGAATTAGACACCAACTTCTACTAAATTAGGCAGAAATGGATTTAGGAAAAAGTTGTAAACTCAGTTGTTGTTCTTTGCCTTTTGAGCTCATCTAGAAGTTGACTAAGATTTAGTGAATATTTTTTAATAAATAAATATAGATAAATAAGATGTGGAATGATAGCATTTCCAACACATAGAAGAGCCTCTTACTACCCTACAGCTGTTTGCTTTAAAAGTCAAGATGTTGTATCTGCAAATCCCAGCATCCCTTTATCTCTCACCTTCTATCTGGCATTAATAGGAAGTGATTTTATGGTCTGAAGTTTACATTTTTCTGTAGCAATACAAGCACAGGGACTTAAAAAAGAAATGAAACTAGGGAGACTGTAGTAAGAAATATCTTTTTGATATTTCTTACTACAGTAAGAATTACTGTATACAATAATATCTTCTTGCCACTAGCTTGAGTGGCAAGAACTACCTTCATCCAGAATTTATGAGTTAGTAGTATATTTTTCTTAATTCTTGCTGTTCTGTTGCCCCCTCTGTACTGATGCTCCAAAAACAGCAAAGCAAACAACTCAACTGAGTGAGAGGCTTCTCTGTGTTTCTTCTCACTTTCTTACCCATTTAATTTAGGAATAGCTACTTGTAATTCCTGTATCATACCTTGAAAAAAAGACTCCTCGTGCTCAGCTCATTTCCTAGTAGACATAGTTTATGTGCCAAACCCACCACCTTAAAAACCAGTAATTGTTCCTCTAAATGAAATTGGCAATTTTATGTAGAGAAGCCAATTACTAAATTGACTAAACAATTTTCATTCTTGTGTCATCTTTGCAGGTGGTCCTTCCAGGTCTTGCTTGAGAGACACTGGAAAGGCAGCCAGAACTCTTACTCTCTCTTTTTCATGTCCCTTTAGATAAATCAAGATGAAATGTCCTTGTTTGGCAGTCTTGCCCTTTATCCACTAAACATAAAGCTAAATGGTGTACAGGCAAGGCTTGTGCAGGTACTAATAAACAAATATTTAAATTTCAGCATTTTAATTTCCTTTGGCATGCCTTTTTGTTTGAATGCTTCTCTTCCAAGGACAGGAAATTGAGACAATCTCACTTACTAAAGAAAAGTGAATTAGAAATAATTAAGAGAAAGTAGGACAAGATAGTAAAGTAAGTATAAAACTCTAGTCTGAACTTGAAACTTTACCCAGACTTACACCTATGTGGGAATTGAAAAAAATTTAAAAGCATTCAAACTCTCATTATGAGACAGTGCAGAAATACTTGTAATGAAGAGTGTTATTTTTGTTAGCTTTTTAAGAAAGTATTTTCACTAAAACTGGCCAGAGATCTTTGAATATTGAAGAGAGTTGTCTTACTTTGTAGAGTACTAAAAGCAACATTTTGAGTTTCCCAGACAGTTGTGGAAGAATGTCCATTCTGAAAGGCTGGACATTTTACTTAACATTTTTATTCCTTCCTTAATGTTAATTGTTTTCATCAAAATTTGTATTTAATGCAAAAGATTTCAGATTTTACAGAGAATGAATTTTGACAGTCAAGGAAACTCCATGTAATTTGTTTAAAGTATTGTCACCAATTTTACTGTTGAGTACACTGTAACAAATTACTGTGATTCAGTGTTCCAGTCAAGAAAGTATTCTAGCTAATATATTCCTACTTTTCATATAACTACTTTTATTCCATTAAAACAATATTTCCAAAATGAAAAAGTTCCCATGGAAAATTTTCAGACACTACCCACTTCAGAGTTAGAAAAATGAAAGCAAGACAAATGTCACATTGTTTTACTCTTTTTCTTTCTATGATAGGAAATCACATCTAGACAATGCCAAAATGAAACTAAAATAAAATTTTTAATAAATAAATCTTTATTATGGTGACACAGTAATTATAAATAGTTATTGCCTGCATTGCCTGCTTGTATTTCTTTTTAAGTGATAGAATACATGGAAGGAAAACTGGATGTGTGGGAATTGAAGAGGCTGAGGTTATAACTAAAAATCAACAGAGCTTCTGTCAAGCAGCATTGCTTCCCAGACTGAGGTGTAGCCAAAAACCAGATGTGGCCTGGATTGCCCACTTAAATACAGTAAAAATGTTGGGTTTTGATGTTTTGGTCTCCCGACAAAAGCCAATTAATCCGTCACAGTAGAATATCATTGACTTGCTAATATTCCCTTAACTAAGGGACTGATGAGGAAATACTTAAGACATGTATTTTGATCATTCTTCTGTTAGTAGGAGTAGCTGATTAAAAAGACTGAAATTTATTACCTTTTATGAGACTAACATTTAAAATACTTTTTTTTCATTGTATGCCTCAATTGATTTTGTGCATACTATTTTCTCATGTTCTGAGGAGCTGTGGGCCTTTTTACTGTTCTGTTTTGTTTTTTTTTTCTTCAATAAAGAGCTTTTGCACACCAGACTGCATTTTTCCAGCCTGCTGCAGCTGTAATTCATGTTCATTAAAAAAACAAAAAAGAAGAGAAAAAAAGAGAAAAAAGTTAAAAAGAGAACAAGAGAAAGCTTAAAGAAATGACACTTTAACTTCTTTAGATTATTTAATACTTTCTGATATAATTACCTTGGTTAATAAAACATTTATTTAGAAAATGAAATCCATGGCTTAATTTTCCTGGAAACAATTATAAATGAACCTGTTATGCAGCAATCACACCAATTATGCATGAGCTACAGAAACAAACACACATGACAGAACAAGCAATAACTAATAAATGCTTAGGAAATACAAAGGTGAGGTACATCATGAATATCATTTTTCTACTTCAGGCAAAAACAAATGGTATCTAAGTTCTTATAGTATCTTTTGCAACACACAAAGATGTTAACGTGATTTATTTGCTTTTACTGAACACAGCAAACAAATCACTGTTTTTTATGTGCCTATTTTAAAAGACATTTCATATGTATGGGAGTATAAAATTCTAGAACCTATTTGCTCTAAGACTTCCTGTTAGCCACAGAAACATTTGCTCTTCTTTAAAAACAAGCCATATGATGCTGACATCTACATATCGATTAGGATTAGGAAAATGTTTGCAGTTCCAGTTCAGTAAGTCATCTAATGGTAAGGGCCTGCATACAGCAGTTCTCATAAAATTTTAATCCTAAATGGGAAAAAATAAGACACAGTCAGTTCATGTGATGGAAATTTTATGAATTCAGCTCTTCTATTGAGACTGGAATTGGTGTGAACTGCATGGAAAATGATCTCTTCTGGTTTTGCATTTTATTCAGAATAAACTTAAGGTCTGTAACACAGGCTTCCTGATGAACCATTTCTGAAATGCAGAAGGGATGAGGTATGAGGTTTCAGACAACAACTATAGCTCATTTCTTTGAGTTGGTTTCTTCAACTAATGTCTAGACACATAAAAGGAGACAGCTATTGAAATGCTGAGCACTGCACTGATTAACTTTTAAATGACTTGCTGCCTAGCTTGAGATGGATAAACAGGCTACAATGAATGGAGAGAATAATGACCAAAAATGGAATCCATGGGAGCCAGATTGCTGTGCAGGGAGTTGCTTAAAAATACCTAGAAGCAAATGATGAGGATCAGTGATTGACTAAAGTGCCATTCAGGCAGTGACATCAGGGTCTGCAATTAAGAGTTATGCTTCAAGGGTTTCAGCATCACTACATGAAGGAAGGTAACAGTTGCCTGACAGAGCAGAAGCCTCAGAGCTACAGGGGATGTGACTGAACTCTCCTAGAGAAGGTGTTTTTACAGGTCAGTCTTCTTGAAGTATTAGGATGACTAGGGACAACAGAGTACCTTGAGGGGTATGTAGGTCCTTTGTCAATTACCTACAAAGGTAGGTAATTGTTGACTGTTGAGTACCTGCAGGTTACCTGAGTCCCTTTGTGCATACTCCTGTCTGTGGCAAAGGTAGATATGTCCTCCTCCAGTTTAGTATTCACAGCTCCAGGTTTGACCCTGGACTTAATGTGGCTGCATCAGACTTTGAGTAAATACCCCTGTATTTGCTCATGTGGCTGAAGTACAGGAGACCTGCAGTCTGTTTGTCACTGTCTCTGAGGTGGCTTTAAACACATCAAGAAAATTTCAGCCAGGAAGCTAATTAAAATCCATTTTCCAAAAAATCTCATTCTTTATCCTCTACGTTTACAGCCAATGAGGCAAATATATCTACTGATCTCACTGGGACTAATGTTTGCTTCACACAACTTTTGGAAAAGTTTACTTTAGAATTTCAAATGCAATTCCTTCTAACCTAGAGGGCAGGGCCTCTGCTGAAAAAGTCATATGAAGCTCTAGAGGTTTCTTCTAAATTTATTATCTCAAAAACTTTGGTCTTCCATCTCAGAATAATGGATAAGGATATTACTGAAAAGATTTACAGGCAAAATAATGTCAATGCTTCATAATGCTTCACTGACAAAAATCATTATCTTGTCCTTGTTAACAGATTAATTTTCACATCATCCTTGGAGCATGACAAGAATCATTATCTACATTTTACTGATTGAGAATGATTACAGCCCACACTTTCCAATACGATCCCTTATTTGCATGATTCATTTTCTGAGATAGCAGATCCTGGCCTCTTTTAGAAGAGTTTATTTTCTACAACAGTTAAAGTCCTAAGAAATTTTCAGCTGGATATCCAAAACTTTCGGAAAATTAAATTAGCTAACATATTTAAGAAATTTATTTAACACATCTTTTGGAATCAGAGTTAAAAAATTAACAGCAAAAAGATGCTAGAATTCAATATGGTATGAATCTGAGGCCCAGCTGCTATAAACTGACCTGATCTTCTATGTTTTTGTAACACAAAACATGAAGAAATAAATCAAATTAAGTTATTAGAGGAAAAAAAAATCTTAGCATTTTCTCATTTAAAAGCAGAAGAGGCTGTGATGCTGTTATGAATGGATAATGTAGGCTTAACACCTCTGTGTTTTTCCCAGGCCTCTGGCAGCAGGCAGTAGCTGTATTGAGGTGGCCAGCACCCCAAGATCCACTCTTATTCGCAAGCTTTTTAATAATTTGATTTAGTCTATTATAAAATGGATTATTTATGAATAGACACAAAACTAACATGCATAAGACTTAAAACAGATTATTACTACACAGGGTAGAAAAAAAGCTATACTAGTATTATACACACAGAGTTAAAGGTACCATTAAACTTGGAGCAAGCTAAGAAATAGTAAAACTTAGGATTCAATGTTTCTTACCATCCAATCTTGATGAAGTACACATCGAAAAATCCTCTCAGTTCCTGGGGAAAGTGACCTGGAGCTGGTCCAAGGCTTCAGGGAGAAATCTCAAACTTTTCCAAGGAGTGTGTAACAGACACACTGCCTCTGTGATAATTTGTGTGGGCTTTTATAGACATAAGAATTGTGTCTTTTGGTTAAGAATATTTCTTTCATCTCTTTCCACATTTGCTTTTCAGTCCGGGATGTTGATTCTTAGCTGGGGGCCTGAGCCCTTTGGGTGCCAGAGATGACCCCATGCTGGGGTTATCTCACTGCCCAAGTTATCTCTTGCATATGCACCAACCAACTGTGATAAGGAGGAGGTAGACAGACACATCTTAAGGAGTCTTGATGTATGTCATAGAGCAGTCTACAATATAAAAATTGCTGATGTTATAGAGCAGAGTCTACAATCTTAAAGTTATTGTGGCCAGATTATGGAAGTGCAAATGTCTCATCCCAATATACACTAACAATGAAGAGGACAATAGCAAACACCAAACAAAAAAGAAAAATAAGAAAGTAGTTCTTCATATAGCTTTAGAATTCACATCCTTATTATTCCTCCATTTTTTGAAGTTTGATAACATCAAGTTTTATATTTCTAAGAAGGAATCTTGTCATATCAAAAGATGCGACATTCCCTTGCAAGTAACAAAAAAAATTGCTATTACGTGGTTATCCCATGTCTTCACTGGCTCCAAATTTTGACTAATATGAAAATAAATGTTATCATATGACTCACTAATGAAGCCAAAATATGTACTTTCTAAATTTGGTTTGGCTGGAGGATCCAGCTGGGAGCAGAGATAAACACACAGTTCTGTGCATGCTGCTCTCACGCCTTCTTAGTGCTTTGAATAAACGCCCTGAGTGCAGTACATAAAGCTTTGAACAGAAGCCTGTACAACCTACTTGAAAGATTTTGCCTTTTTTGGCTTTCCCTCACAGTATCTCATCAACAACTTGATTTTTTTCTTTTCAACCTCACATTTGTACCTTATGCTGACAAGAGCGGTGTCTATAAGATATTTTGGGGAAGTTTTGGACAATGAGAAAAGGGAATCCTAAGAAAAAAGAGAAGGGAAAACTTAATCAGGACATATGCATTTTTCTGCTCCTTTAGGTGAATAAAATAAAAATATGAGAATGTGCATTAAAAGGAATAATAATTATTATTTACTAACATAAATTTATTTATAT
>VZRF01010386.1:189138-341453 GCA_013396875.1 Vireo altiloquus | reverse complement strand
TATATATCAGTACTATAATTAGATTAATGCATGGCATGACTGGAAGGGCCATATAGAGAGATAAAGGTCTCAGCTGTGCTCCCTAACTGAGAAAAGGTAAGTGTTGGTGACAGCTGTAAGTTTCAGCAGTTTCACAAATCCCTTATGCAGTTTGTGAGGGAAATAAGGGCTCTTTCATAAACTACTCATTTCTGGTGTTGAGGTTTGGGGATGTCATCTCTTTTCCTTTCTTTTTTCTTTTAGGAAAGCTGTGTACTAGCCCCCCACGAAGAGACAGCTGCTGTTGCTGTTACAATTACATTTTGTTGTAATTCTGTTGTCATTGTTGGTGTTCTTCATTTGATTCTTATCGAACAGAACTGACAGTTTGATTTCACTTGCTTTTTAAATGAAGAGCTTGTCCAATGTGTATTGCAGGAGATAGTTTAATGAATCTGAAGGACTAAAGCTCTCCAGTCTTTACTGTCATGAGTATTTCACATCTAATCTGTAGGAGGTGGCTGGAAAGAAAAGAGAATAAACAAAGAGAATAGTGTGCGAATGCAGAGACTCATCTGATTCATTTTCACTCTGAGGTAGACTGAGGCCATGGAGATCTGCTTTCAGTAAGGAATAGGCAATCACATTAATGAAAACAAGCAAAAGGAAATACCACATTCTAATTGGAGCCAATCAAAAATTTTTCACTGATTTGTGCTGCAGCATGGTTTTCCTTTGGTATTTTTTCCAAGGGTACTTTTTGGCATGCAGGAATAAACTGACAAGAGAGTTCCAAACAGGATAGAAAGACAAGCTATTTCCCCGTGAGGACAGTGTGCAGCATGGCAGATCACTCTGAGAGTCTGTGCCACGTCCGTACCTGGAGAGTTTGAAGCTCCAGCTTGTCCAAGGCAGAAGCAGTCTGGAATGACCCCAGAGCTGACCCTGCTTTGGGCAGGAGGTTCGGTTAGAGACCTCCTGAGTCCCCTTCACAGCTTTAATGGTTCTGGGGTTTCTCAATAGAAATCATACCAAAGCTTTTTCAGTAGCCATCATTAGTAATGAGTTTACAGGTGTTCATACATACACAGAAATCATCTTGCTAGGTCAGGTTCTCAGCATGTATTGGAAATCTTAATATTACTTCTCTTTCACCAATTTGAATAATTAACAATCGTTTTGATTCTTTTACCTTGTAATCTAATGGACCTTTTAATAAATTCTGCTAGTCTATCATAGGTCTTCAGATTGATAGCTTGGCAAGGTACATTCTAGAGAGAACATTCCAGATGCTCTGTTTTGGTGGAAATTTGGCAATGAAGAAAAATTGTATGAAATAGTTAAAAATTGACAAAGTAGAGAATGGTATTGAAGTTATCCAAGTAAATTTGGCAAAATTGAGTCAGTCTGAAAAAGGACCTTGAGATACAGGTACAAATTAGTTAAGAGACAAAATATTATAATAAAGTATTAAAAAGTTTTACTTGCTAATATTAGTTTATTCATTACACTTCAACCATGCACAAGCTACAGTTAGTTCCTCCACACCTACTCAACTTTTCATTAAGTCTTTTTTTTTTTTTGCTTTAATTGTATTTAGGATGACACCTACATGGTGCACTGGGGATTGGTGGCACAGAACAGTGACAGCACAGAGTATTGCTCTCTGCCATTGATACTAAAGCTTAGCAGGGTCTGTAAGAGGCTCTGCCTGTCAACAGTCCTTCATTCCCTCTCAGGAATTAGTAGATCTGCTTTCTGTTGTGAGTCTCCTGTCTACCACCTGTGGAAGGACACCTTTACCTTCCCATGTGCCATAGCCACTGCAATCCTCTATGTGCTCCTCAGGCATAAGGCTTTGCTGTTCTTTGAGAAATGCATTAGCACATTATTATCCTTCCTGAAACTTGCAACAATTCCGCATGACATTGTTTAGTTCTTACTGGTCTTCTTCACATGGTCTATTCAACATCATATTGGCTTACATTTATCATTAGGAGCATTGCTTTTGTGAACACTGAGGTAGAAAACAGAGTAATTTTCATTTGCATCTTACTGTTTTGTTGTCTTGGAGAGCCCTATTTATAATTGTATCATGCAGAAAATTAGTATTTTATGAGACAAAATTCATTTAAAAAAATCACTTCATTATTTCAGATCAATGAGAAGGCCTGTAAGAAGCCCAGACATTGGTTCAGCTCATGACAGAAATTACACACTTGCTTTGTTTCAGGAGATCACACAGTGACTGATGCTCCTAAGAAGTCAAAAGTAATAAATACGTGGTTTCATGGTATGCGAATTAGAACCAGATAATGTATTCCAGATTTGCATCTTCTAGCCAATTTTATTAGAGTCAGCTGCTCTTGGCTTTTGCTTTGCTCTCAGCTGGAGTCAGATATCCCATATCTCCTGATAAACCATAACTCATTAAAATCCTTTTTGTCCTTAATATAGGCGCCATTTTGGTCTTTTATGGTTTGGGTTGTTGGGTGTGTTTTTTGAGGAGTGGGGTGATTGAGGGGAAGGATTGTGGGGTTTTGTTGAGTTTTGGGTTGTTCGGGAGGTTTTCCTCCCTGAAGCTGACACAACAACTCACAAAAATACAAAACCTTTCATTTTCTGGAAAACAGCATGGATGTCCACTGTCCGTCCTTGTCACACCAATCTAGCACATCTTGTGCTCCAAATTTTTTTGCAGCCAGTTTCTTCAATGAGCACAGCATATATTGATTTACATTTATGGCTCTTGCCATTGATGAAAATGTTATTATTTCTCTCTCTAGAGGGATAGAGCTTTGTGTGTCAAACCTGTTATGCCATTCAGCTCCAAAGAATACATCTATAGTGTCATTAGTACTGTTGGGAAAAAAAAGAAAAGAGAGACACCCCAAACCCTATGCAAAACTAAGAAAAAAATAGCAATGTGATGAGGAAATCCAGAACACAGACAGGTCTTGAGTCAATATGGCCACTGGGTGTCATTGTTTACTCCACCATGCAACATTCATCCCTCTAAACATGAGATGCAGCTGGATATAGACAAGTCTATTCAGTCATTGTCTGAAACTAGTGATCTATTTATTAACTAGAAAAGGGTAAATAATTTTTTCCTTAAATGGAATAACCACATATATATTAAAAACTCATCTATCTTATTTTGTCTCGTCCAATGTTTCTTAGATATTGAAGTTTTCTTTTATGTACATGTACATTAGTCCCTTTTTTTTAAACAAGAGTCTATTTTTACAAATCCATTTAATTTATTGTGGAAAAGAATGACACTAGATCAATGCTATTGCAAATTATAGTTCAGAGGTCAGACAGAGTAAGATGCTGACAGTGGAAACATTTATTCTTCTCATGACATTTGTCCTTTATTTGGAAAAAACAGCCTACAAAGATTTAGTAATATTACAGGATATTTCAGGTTATTTTGAAATAGGATGATTTGCTATTATTGCTAGTCCAACTGGATTTCTAGGTCAGCACAATGAACTGAATTGTGTTTATTTTCACATCAATGAATCATGAATAAAATAAAACATGGTTGGACTTTCAACTGCTAGCTTCTTTATGTAATGTCAAACATAATTTTACTATGTCTATGCTGAGATAGAAGTCCTGGGGAGCAACATGTCAATTAAATCAGTTCTTTTCCAGTGTGCTCAACAGCTTTAATAGCAGATGGATAGGAAGATCAGCTTGTAAGTAGAAAGGATAATTCAGTCTCCAGAGCCATTCAGTCTCTGCTCAGACAGCAGTAGACTGTTGAGTAGATCAAGTGTGAGTACATTGGAGTACCTAGATTCTTCTGGCTGCTGCATGATATATTTGTAGCATGTATCATGTTCTGCATGAAAGAGTCAACATTTGCCAAAATTCAGTGCTTCCTGACATTTGAAATGCATCTCATACTTACACAAATAAATAACTTCATCAGTTTGGGTTATTTGCTCACTTTAAATGGCAACTGTTGATTTTTGTATAGCTGTGAGAATATTTCCTAGCTGTTTTATGTTGTTGCCATAAGATAAATTTTCACAACACAAAGGAAAGACAATGGCTTGAAATAGTTATGCTTAAAGAGAGAAAAGAAGAAATTAAAAACAGCAAGAAAAGTATACATTAAATAGAGTGAATAATAAGAATATTACTTCCATCTTTACTTGCTAAGTTTATCAGTGCTAAAGTATTTTCTCATAATAAGTAAATGCCTGTCCTTTACTATATCTAAAGAAAAAGGGTTCTGATAGACTAAATCATCTTAAGAAATAAAGGACAAAAAGCAACCCTCTTCTCCTGTCTGCCACTTTCATGCTCTGTCTTCAGGACTGTGGTGTCTCCATTTGAAGGCCAATGACAAGATGGCTCACATGATATAGACACTGTGAAAGACTCAGTAGCCTGAGAGAGAGATAAATGAAACTGGGAGAATGCCAAGGGGAAGACCAAGGCGAGAAGGAATACAAGCTGAGAAGGTCAGATCAAGGTATTAATTTAGGAGAGGTTGTGTGTCTCAGACAGTATTTTTGTCTACACATTTTCCCATGAAAGTCAATCTGCATACACATAAAACCACATTTTTAATCTAATTTGAATTATTCCCTCTGCAGAGGTTTCCTTTTAATTTGAAGACACTCCCACCATTAAACATTTCCTTTTTTTTCTTTCTCACTGGAACTGAGAGGAGATTTTTTAAAATCAAACATATGGTTTATCTGTCTTTTTTATTTTAAATTTTAAATTTATTTACCTAATGAAATATGTCTAATTAAATATGAAGATTGGAAAAAGATGTGGATATATTTTTTCATTTCTTTTAGTGATTAACTACATTGAAACATTTATATTTTCCCTCACTGTAGCTGGTTCATGACAATGGTCTTGAATATTTGACCATTGTTCTGAAAGCAGTCCTCAAGGACAGCGGTTCCATAAAGCTTAGAAGCATTTAGTATGGACCATTTAGCATTACTATAATTTCATTGTCACTACATATTAGAAGCCCTTTCATGTTTCTCCAGATCTGTTTTTCTCAGTTTCATACCCTTGGGAATACACTTGGGAATAAGGTACACAGTAAAACCAGATTATATCTTAAATAAAGAAAAAGGCTTCATGTCCTTCATTATATTGAATCAGTCTCCCAATTAGAAATGGGAGGATCGAAAAATACTTGTGACATCATGAACACTATGTCAATTTTAGAATAAAGTTCTAAATATTTATGAGAGAAGCTTAAAAAAGCAGCTCTCATCTCTTCAGTTCCATATGGATCTTGTTTATGTTGTACAGAGGCTGGTTCAGGCAAGACACTCAGCGCTCTCCTCTCTACCCTCTGCAGCCCAGACTGGTTATAGACACTCCTATAATCTACTCTTAAAGAAGCACTAACTAGAAGACAGCGATTTTCTGTCAGAAGAGCATTCCTGACACAAATTTAAGATGTGGAATGTGCTTTGTATGTACACTGTGCACATACTTAGGTGAGCCAATCTAGAATTCAGCAGCCCACTCCAACATTTAATAAAAGTATCAAATGAACAACAATAAGGAAGTCAGTGCTATGAATTATCTCATCTTAAAGGTGCCTTGAATAAGTATTTTTTTTAAAGGAAGACATTTGGAAGGTGAAAGTCAGAAATTCACAGGCATGTATATTTCATAAAAAAAAATAAAACCAGAAGAATAGCTGCTGCTAGAGTAACGCTGAAGACCAAGATTGTGGACTAAGATTAAATAATGGTCACTATTTTCCAGACCACATTAGCAGAGGAGAAAAATATTATTCGGTGTAATTATTGTCCTCTTTGGTCAGAAGGATTATCTCAGAGATAAGCAGAATATTTGACCTGCCTTTGTGGGATAGACATGTTCAGTCATCTCTGAATTATTGTTTTATCAAATGAAAACACACCAAGTACTTTCAACAGCATCTGACCTGGAAACACTAGGCTGACAGTGCTTCACCTATTCGACTGAGCTTCCAAAGAGCTGTTTAGCGTCAGTATGGGTTAAGGATCCACACATGCATCTCTGTTAATTCCTCAATGGAAATTTCATTTTACTCCCAGACATTAAAGCAACTGATGGTGGGCAAAGAACAATGGCCATGAGTGCTGTGTATCACTGACTCAGTACCTAACAAGTGAAGGTACACCATACCTGCATCCTTTGAACACCAGTAAAAGCTTTTGTACAGTCCTGTGCCATCATCACACTCTGCTGCTGCTCCCTGAGCAAAGCACATGCAAATACTTAAATGCTGTTTTCTTTAATTTTTCACTCATTGGTTCATTTGAAAGTACACAGGAGACTTGTAATCTAGCAGCTCAACAAATGAGGAATAGATTTATTTTCCATGCAAGCTCAAAGTGTTTGTCATGGATAATGACTGAAATACCAGGACCTCGAAAAGTCTTTTTTTTTGTAAATACACCCTTTAAAAACTGAGCTTCTGCTTGACATATCTGAGGGCTTGTGTGTGTCTGAGCATGTGCATGCTTCTTAATGAAAACATAATTTGAAAAGCCTGGCTAACTATTTTCCATATATGTGTATGTATAAAGATGCATTAGGGTAATTTCTTAGTTTTATTATCCCACCAAAATGCTGCTAGCTTGTATTTCCCTGACAAACAAGAAAAATTAAAGACCTTAAAAGAATATGAGAAATTTTCTCTTTCTCTGTCCTTCTCTCTTTCCCTTCTTTCCTTTCTTACTTGTAATACACTTCTATTCTTTTATACCATCTGTGGTATTGTCTCCAATGGTACCAAGCTTATGTATTGCACACTTACTAGCCTGATAATCAATAATTTAGCTGCTATAGCTGTTGTAGCCATAACCCTTATTTCCATGTAAAAGGGAGGTTCTGAAAAAACCCAAGTAAAATGGATTAAATCTTATTTTACCTTTTAAAACACAAATATAGGACTTCAAAAATTAGGGATTTTAGGCAAGGTCATACAGCCTACTTCTTTAACTTTCTTCAAGTTAAGGTCATTAGGCAGTAATTGAATTACAGATTTCTTCATAGAGTGCAAAAGACATTCAATAGATACCAGAACTGAGGAAATATAAGAAAAAAATTATAATGAATATTTATGGTGAGGAAAGCTGGGTGCACTATTTGTACTGAAGTGATCCAGAGTAACACAACTACTGTTAATGATTCTCCCACTCTAATCTTGGAAAAATATGCTTTGTGAATATTTTTGTTCTCTGAGTTCCTTAATGCAAATAGATACTCTCAAACAATGAGCAAACAGAGGATCTGAAAAATCTTCAAAACAATAATCAGTGAACTACGAAATTAATTTTCTATGAAAAAAAAGATTAAAAATATCATAAAGTTACAGACTGATGGCCGAACTTATCTGTAAACCCTTAAGCTTAATGGAAACCCTAGGTTTTAACTTTAAAAAAAATTTGCACTGATGACCACCAAAATGCTCCCATAATCTTCTCTATAAACCCAACCTATTTGGGGTTTATTCATGTTCATATCACAGATTTCCTGATTATATGTTGATTTCCTTCTAAGATCCATAATGTTCTTACAAAATAAATCAGTAAAAGCCAACATTTATCATTCACATCATCAGCTCAAAACTGATGCAAATGAAAAGCAAATTCTATTAGACTACCATAAGTGCTTTTTAAACAGCTGAAGTGCTTAGAGGTAAAACAGTAAAAGCATTTGATGAGCATTAAAAAGTAGCTAGATTGCAAAATGCTGCTTGATCCCCATACAGAGTACAATAGTAACTTATACTCTTAAATGCATTCTATTTTTATTCAAATACATGGGTTGTGTTCATTTTATCTAAATGGATGTGTTGTATGCCTGTCTGTTCAGTAACTATACTGCTTCAAGCAAAGACTTCAAACCACAGAGCTTTATTTGATTGTGTAGTAGTTGAAGATTAGAAAGGATAAAAGGATGATCTTTCATATCAAGTTTTATTGCATCAAATCACATGGATTTAACCCATATTTTTACTTGCACAGGAACTATGGTGGAAGAAGAGAGTAAACTAAAATTAAAAAAAATTGTTGCCTTGTTTCATTTGACAGGAAAAGGAATGCATCACTTCTTTTAGCAAGCAATTCACTCACTGGATAGCTTAATTTTAAAAGGTCTATATAATTTTATGACCATGGATAACATTTCTGATAACAAGCGATGAGAATGTAGTCTCATGCTTTGTCCTACATGATGGTCACTTCCTGGGGTCAGAGAAGAAATCTTTCTCTGTGCAAAGTAATATACTTGCCATAGCTTGTCTTAAAGCTTGTCTTTTGTATCACCAGCAACATTTACATCTTTCTAAAATGGTAGGTATGAGGCATTGCCATCAGTGAGTAATGACTCAGACATGATATCATGAGATACATTGGACATGATGGAACAGTGAACAGCATATTACAATTTCTTTAAATTCTTTGTGTCTGCTTTAATTTAATATGATTTTACGGCTTTTAAAATATGATGATTTTTCCCCTTAGTTACAGAACATTAATTTTCCCCTTTTCTAACATCACTCCTACTGGCCACTTTAAGTCCTTGGGTAAATGGAAATGAAAAGAGAGTATCAGTGGCAGCATAAAGAGGGGTAGATGGCAGTAAGACAAAGGATTTCCAGCCTTCAGTACATGACTTGTGTTCTCATGGAGACCTGCTCCACTTGACAAGTGACTTGAGACAAAAAATGAAAATGAATCCTTTCAGTATTCTAGTATTTCCTATAGGAGAGCTTGGAGAAAGTATGGAACTGGAAATCTGGAGCAGAGTTATGTGGCTCAACTCTGAATTTTGAAACCCTTGCTTTTTTAAATGTTAGAAAATGGCACTTGTATTAGAATATGGTACATTGTAGAAAAGCAATTCCACTGTCAGAGAACAATATGTTCACTTTATTCTGGGGAGAATATCTATTTTGTTGAGGCTTGGATTGGAGTAACAAGTCACATACAGTTTGGCCTAGATAGAGTCTCTATAAGAAATCATTCAATATAAAAGGTGAAAATTAATTTATCTCAAATTAAATACATGAACAAAGATGTTATTTATAGCAGATTTTTAATACTGTGCCAATGCCCTATTTGTTGTTCTGGCCCAGGACTGGCTCTATTCAAAAGAAAAGCTTTTATCAAAATTCAAAAGAAATTCAAAAGTTATGGGGGATTTCAACATCCTACGGGTGTGATTTTTGGCCGTCCTTAATTTATACCATAGCCCTGAAAATTGAGGGCACATAGCAGCTGCTTTTAGCTCTTCTATCCTCTTGCCAGGAAAACTGGTGACAGACTGATTATCTCAAGCAGTCTCAGGCCTCACCCTTTATTATCGATGAAGAAAAATGAAGACTTGGAAGTGTTAACAAGCTTTGAGTAAGTTTTTCTTCCACATTGATTATATGTATGCTAAAGAAAAATGAGCTCCATGAGTGCCATGAATAAACAGTGTACAGACTGCAGTGTCAGAGAGATTCCTGTCTGTCCATGAAGCGAGCTTCACAAAAAATCTGTCCTGTCGATGAAAGGAACCTGGACAATGGGCTGTGTGTATCCCACCTTTATGCCCAGGACTTGAGAGTCATCTAACCATCATCACCAAGAAATATTTCTCATCACCTAGAGTCTCTGAGGCACTGCCAAGGGGCTGACAGAGGGGACACGAGGGGTAGGAGTGACCTGTGCTCTTCTGCAGTACCAGCAGGAGACTGTGGGAGACAAGCTCCATCTCGACAAGCAGCTCTATCTCTCTGTGCTGCAGCAACTGAAGCTCAAACACAAATAAGGTACCTGTTGATTTCGTTTGTAGCGTGTCACTGTCACTTGCAGCATGTCTAAACAGAACTTAAGCTGTCTGAGACAAGTATTTTAACATACAGAATTCTCCAGGAAGCTTCAACCCAATAATATAATAATGTTTGAGCATTTCATCTCGCAGGAGGCAGTTTGCCTCACATTAAGACAATGACTCAGACAATTTAAAAGAAGGTATTCCTTCTCATATTTTCCTTGTTGCCAGGATAAGAGGCGAAAAAAGAGACTCCTCTCCTTGTTTCATGTCAATCTTTGGCTGTACCTTCATGTTTTCACAGACAGAATGTAATTCCAAGGAACTCCTACTGTGTTCTAACAGTGTCAAGGCCACTGTAAACTGAGCAACCGTAGGCAACAGAATTAGCAGAATAAAATATGAGCTTTAAACAGTTTTATGAAGTATGAATTGACCCCAACTGATATGCACTTTTCCCATGAAATGCAGCATGATTGCATGCTGAAATTAATGTAAAATAAATTGTGCCAGTCATTTGCAATTGTAAAAATGTTCTGTTCTTTACTGTTTAATTCTGAAAGGGACTTCAATCAATGAAGATGTTGCACTGCAGGACAGGCAATGAGGAAAAGCAACATGCCCAGAGCTGAACTGGAAATCTCAGTTCTGATGCATCACTTCAACATCACTGAAGCCTGCAGCACCCTCACTTTATGCTCTTGTACTTGAAAAGTGTAGCTGCTTATCTTTCAACTTTTCCTTAGAAGGTGCTCGAGCATTTTAGGGAATTGCAAGTTTGCATGATTTTCTTTGCTCTGTTTTCTCCAAAGTCAAGGATGAAAGCAGTTGACTTCCTAAAGTCAGTTGAGAGGTGTATATTTACTGCAGTTTCAGATCTATCAGTTGAGAAACTGATGTATCAGTAAATCCAAACAATAAATCCCTTAGACAGAGTAAACACTAAGATCATGGTCTGTTCTTTTAACTGTAAAGCAATTCCTGTAATGTCAAAGAGACTGCTTATATGAATAAAGAATATTGAAATGGAATGAGTACCAGAATTGTTTCCAAAGAACTAAGAAATTATTCCTATGGAGGATACTAGGTTTTATTTACATAAAATGAAGTTTAAAAATCTGCATATAAATGCAATTAATTGGTTTTATTTTTTAAAATATATACTATATGTATTTACACAGGAGATACATGTTTTTTTTGTTTTCTGTCTTGTCTATAAAAATTATACATGCACTTTTTTCATCTCTAATTGGCAAGTATTCTATACCTCTAAAACAGGTAGATTCCAATGTAGTACTAGATTCTAATAGCTTATTATTACTTTTTTGTTTTTCTCTTCCTCCCTCTGGATATCTAGATAGAATAACTTTCATATTTCTTTTAATTCAGCATTTAACAGCTTTGCTTTGCTAGTTAACTTGAGTCTTCATTACCACTTTTTGTATATAAATATCCCAAAAAATTAGGAACTAAGATTTCAGGTACTTAAAAATGGCATGATAAGATTTATAGTTAAATAATTTAGACTGAGGAGGTGAGAGGATTTACTTTGAAGCTTTTTTAATTAGCTTTTGTGTTATGAAATTGTTATGTTTGGGGAGAAATAAAGGGCTAAAATCCATTATATGCAAATCATGCCCTGCTCTTGGCAATTATATCCCAACTGCTGTTTCCTGCAGCACCTCTTCCTGTTTTAATTCCTAAAAGTCTCTGTTTGATATAAAGCCCCATGTTCAGGCAAACACAAAGTAATTTGAGTAAATTGAGTTATAGCCTAGTATAGGTAACCAAAGTGTAGGTCTGTCCCCAGGAGATAGATACATAAGAAAAGGATGAAGAAAAACTGTCTCATTAACAAACTATCTCACCCTACATATGATCCATCACTGATCTTGAAGAGTACACCCTGTTTTTTCAAAAATGCGCCAAAAATGCATTTTTTCAGAAATGCAGTAACATTTGTCAGGGTATTCAAACACTGGAATAGCGTGTCCAGGGAGGGTTTGAGGTGCCTGTTCATGGAGATATTCAGAACCAAACCGGACACAGCCCTGAGGCTGAACCTCGTTTGAGTAAAGGGCTTGGCCTGCGTGACGTGCAGAGAGGACCTGCAGCTTCAGCTAGTCTGTGATTCTGTGATTTGTTACCTGTGGCAGAGCTTACAGAAGTTATTGATCTCGTATGATTTTACAAAGTTTCTTTCCTGATGAATTCAAAGGTATTTTTGTCTCTGAGCTCGTGACCTGTCACACAGGTTGAACAGATGAAAACAAAGCTGAATACTGCAACTGGAAATCAAAATACGAACAACGACTATGCCTGATGGATGTAACTATGAGTTACTCATTCTTTCAGCTGTCAGGACTTGGAAAGCAAAAAAAGACCACAGCCAACCAACCAACCAAGTTTACATCCTGAAAAACATGATACATTAGAAATAGGTTGCAAATTTCTTTTCGCCAATGAAGAAAAGGTTATTTTTTTTCCTACAAATATTTCCGTTCTGCTAAAAGACAAAGGTGAGACTGAGTTTCTCAAGATAAACTCTGAGACACTGGAGAGGATACACTGGAGGCTTGTCGTGGTTGTGAGGAGCATGGGACACACAACCTAATAACAATGTTTGAGGGAGCTGGACTAGTTAGGAATTCTAGAGCGTAAAAAGGAGTGTGCCTGGGGTTGGTTGAGGTTATGAAGGCATAAAGAAAACCCATTTTGTTTATGGGCAACAGTAAAAGGAAGTGTAATGGCCACATAGGTCACTCAGAAAGTTCAAGCTCGGAGTAAAAAGGTGTTTGATAGGAGAGTAGTGAACATTGGATCAGATTTCTAGAGCAGATCTGGGCTCCCCATATTGGAGATTTTCAACACTCAGCTTGACATAATCATGGATGGCTTGATAAGCCTATACTTGGTCAAATGTATGCAGCTGATAACTGCCTATAAACAAATAACCATTGTTTCTTCACATGACGAGAAAACTTGTAACTTTGGGATTTGTAAAGCAGACACTGCAGCAACTAAGTCCCATACAATGCAGGTGCTAGTTTGTCTTAAGGAGTGACCACCAATAAGAGTCTTTGAAAGAAAACATAACGTAACATAGCCCAGACTGGCTTATAGTACCTTAAACTAAACGGATTTATCTAAAATTTATCATGTTTCTTTTCTTTAAATATTGTTCTATCAAATAGCAGTTCTCAGCATAAGAAGGCAGACTGAGAAGAAATAGATTTTCTGACCACTGAAAATGAAAAATTACAATACTAGAGCAGTTGGAGCCTTTCTTCTGATCTAGTTTCAAAAACTTTGAGAGCTACGAGAAAACTAGATTAGAAGAAAGACTCCAGTTGCTCTAGTATTCCCAGGAAGCAAAAAAAGTTATACTGGAGAAACTAATGCAACTCTTTTAAATTAAGGAGTTTAAATAATTTTATTTATTGATTCAGCTATTTAGTGGTGTTTCAATGCTATTTTAATAATATCCTTTTAAGAGTCTGAAAGGCTAATGTGCAGGTACCAAAAAGGTATTTCTGACATGCACAACCATTTAAGTTATTCACAGAATCTAATTTTAAGCATCTGATTTCTGCTCCTTAATAACGAGCCAGTCTTTTTTATTCCTCCCTTGCTCAATGCTAGAAGGAAATCCCTGTCAAAGACAATTCAGAATGGCTACAGTGAAAGGATCTCCATCTCTATAATGAAGACAGAATAAGAATAGCCTCTTATGGCCCAGTGCAAAGCAGACATTTAAAGTTCACCCACTTTCAAATGACACTTGCATTTTCAAGTACTTATTTTATATCTGTACGTAAGTACATCAGTAGTCTGTGCCACTGAGAGCTCTTAAATGTATTTCTCCATCGTGTCAGCAAATCTCGTAGTTTATTTGTATAAACTGTAGCATAAAGACATATGACACTCTTAAACGTATCCAGATTGGAAAACGTGACTGGTCGTGTACTTTAGTAGTCTCTCCATGTGTCTACATGCATTCAAACCCAATAAAAAAAGGCTTCCCAGCTGTGACCAATACTTAACTTACCAGAATTTCTCATTAAATTTTACCCAAAATAATATTTATTATGCTGAAAATTCATATTAATTTGTTGTCATGTATACTTATTGCATAGTCTTCAAAAAATTTGATCTCGCATTAGGCTTGAAGTTTACAATCTAATAAGAACAGTTCTTTAAGTGAAAACATACAAACACAGAAAAGCAAGCCAGCAAAATTGCCTGGAACACCTAAAGGCTAGCTAATCAACCAGAGTGAAAACTTTTAATTTCCTGAAATATTTTTAGTCCTAAAACGGTTCTCTAAGGCAGTTTTTGAGGATTAGGTGTTTTTAACATCGAGTACAAAAATATATATTGCCCTATTAGATAGTAGAATTTTATACTGAGTCATATTACTCTTTTGAAACATACAAGGAGAATATTCGGTAAATTAAGATGGCCAGGTGAAATGTTTTTGAGTACTTTGCTGGACAAGAGACCATCGAATATATTCTTATATAGAAAATAAGACTAAATAATGTAAATTCTTCTTTCCCTTTGCATCTGTCTCTCACTCTTTTTTAAATCCTTTCCTCCCCTATAGTAACTGGGAGCTATCCCAGTACATCTCCTTTAAGTCACTCCTAAAGTGTCTTCAGATAAGATTAATCCAAGTACAGAAGTTCATTTCTGAGTTACTGATCTAGAGTGCTTTTAGATTCAAAGTGAACAAAATCACTTCCATCTTGAAATCATAGAATGGAAGTCTAAAGCAAGCTGAGTGGATAAAAGAAAATTTGCTCATTGATGTGTCAGGGAAAGGCTCAGCTTTGCTACTGTTGCTGAAACTGAAGGTATTGGGGTAGAGGGAAGAGAGAAGGAAAAGGCTGGACTTATGGTGTAACTGCTGTTATATAGCATATAATGAAATTGGGAAAATTTTAGCTTATAAAATAGCATGGACTGATCAAGTAGTGATGTGGTTAGTGTCACTAAATCTAGGTGTGAATTGCTCTATACTGGAAGGAAGAAAACATAATTTATTTGCCACGTGTGGTGAGCTGTTCCTTTTCCAAAGGACAGTGTTCCTCCCATGAATGAAAACTGAATGGGGATAATGGATGTATAGTTTGTTTTTACCAGATGAGTAGTACCACATAGAGAAATTTCTCACGAGGGATGTGTGTTGTACGCAACATATTTAAGTATACATTATCAATCTCCCATGTCTCAAATAAATTTTGAAATATTATCCTGAATAAAGGCTGAAAAGACAAATTCCCACTCCTATTAATCTCTGCTAAATTGTACAAGAGAACTGATGAAATGCTTTGCGAAAAATTGAAATCAGTAATTAAGATAAAATTAAGAGCTCGGTGCACCTTATGGAACTAGAAAATATCATTCTTTAGCAAAAGTGATACTATACTCATCCACATTATTTGAGGCTGATAGGTTTACATGGAATTTTGCTGTGGTTACATGAGGTTTTATTCTCAGTTGAGATGAATCGACAACTTATGCAAATCTCAAAAGTGGTCTGCTTTTGCTCTTCTGAAAGTTTCAAAGAGCCAGTAACAAAAGCAAGCTGAGACAATCCTTACCAAAGTGATGCAAGGGCAATTACTCCAATTAGTTGGAAAAAAAGTAAATGGGTTAAAAAACCCACAACTAAATCTGTAAGATCTTTATGTTTCTCTCTGTTTTCCTCTTTAGAATTAATGAGACAAACTAAGTATTACTTTGTCCTTGATGGTAGGTAATTTAAGATACAGTTTGGATCCTTGTCATACATTCCTGAGTGTGAAATCAGGACAGAATTTGAATTATATGATTTTTTCCCCCATACATATATGTGACTTGTGGCATAATAATTTCTTTCAGGTTAAAACAAAGGACAATATAAAACCTATCCATCACTCAGGAAGACAGCTGTTGCTACAGCTTGCATAAGGTAACGAGGAGAAGTTCAAGGTTTTGTGGAGGTTGATGAATGACTGAATATCCTTTGCTTCCAAATCTATGCAATTTTTTCACTTACAAAAGTGAAACAACCCTGAACTGCAGCAGATAACATGTGGTGTGTGATATCTGACAGAACACTTCAAGGCTTTTTTTTTTGTGTGGAGTAGGATTTACACTTAATTTGAAAAAATTACATGAATGCATATAAAAAGGACTTTATGCACAGTATGCTATGCAATTTGTTCTGAATGAGGCAATATTTGCAATAATACATCCTTGATGTCCTTTATTATGTTTACATGTTTCATGATTAATATATATATAACAAATATCAATGAAAATGCTCTGTATCTTCCTACATTAAAAGATTTTAGTAATGACCTAGGTTTGTGACAAATACACATCTGCCCCTGGTTCATCTGAAACACAGAAAGTTCAAAATGAGAATGAAAAATGTCAAAAAACAATATAGACCAAATTAGAAAAAATAAATATATGCAATTTGGTCTTCACACTTTTGAAAATACAGTGTATAATAGAGTTCATAAAAGAAAAAATAGGATGTATCACCACAAGTTTAGATTTGTCATGGTGTGAGTACCAGATGCAAAGATATTTACCTTGCATTTTGATCTGTAGAGGTCAGTACAGATTTATGCCAAAAATAGAAGTGAACTTTTTTAGAATCATCATCATCAAAAAGGATTACTAAAGAATTAAAAAATACTTATATATATACTCCTGAAAAAAAATTCCTTAAAATGATTTTGTCAATGAGTTGTGATTAATAAGCATCTGCAAATTAGTCAAATAGTAGCATTTTCATGTTGTTTGGTGTTTTCATCCCTGGATTATTTTTTTTTTCCATAGAAATTAAGATAATTTTCCCACCTCATATAGTGTTAAGATCCTGGACAGTACACTAGGACAAAGGCTTTTATGTACTTCACAGCATAATTCAAGGTCAGGGATATATTCTGTCTGCACTTCATTACCTAGACCATTTCTGCTGCAGCAGAGACAACAGAAATCAAAAAAATGTGACAAGAAGAGAAAGGAAAAATACCTTAAACATGGCAATGAGGGAGAGGAATTAGTCAAATTAGTATCAAAAATATACTAGTATTAAAAATGTCAGAAATTATGTTTTTAAAAATGGATACAGTCCCAAATTCTAAACTAAAACAAACTTGTATGGATACCAATACGGATATATGGCACTTCTAATGAATTAGATTGCAAAATTAATGATCTAAATTTTACAAAGTAATACATGTTGAGAAAATGTAGTCTATTTTATATTATTAAGACTAGCTTTCAGGAATTAAGAAAACTGGTCAAAGGTGGTTTTCTGTGGCTTCCAGATAAACTGAATCTCTTGCATAATTAACTTTTACCTTTGTTTCTTTCAGGACCCTCATTCAGCTGAGAAGTTGATCATGGTATTTTTGGCTAGCAAGCCTATTTATGGACAGGTGGAGTCTAGGGGGTTTTTTTCAACAACAATGCACTACATTGATATTAAAATAAATTTTAAAACAGTCTGAGGCAGACATTGCTATGACACCAACAGAAAAAAAAGGACTTTTTTTCCTATTTTTTTATGATTAGAATTTAATCTGAGAAGACTATTTCAGAAACATTCATTTTGGATTTCTTGCACCAACTGAATTTTGTAGTAATTCATATAACTGAGCAGCTGTTCTGCTGCTCTGCTTTTGAAATGGAGTAACAGAGTTGGCTTCAAAATCAGGAAAACTTAAGTTCTCATGAGTTTCCTTCAGTTGTAGAAATCAATGACTCATTGCTTATTACTGCTTAGAATTCTGAACTCAGTTATGACAGGCTCATATCTATCTTAGAAATTGTTTTTATATCACAGTACTTCACAGAAAAGATTTTAAAAATAAATCCTTCTTGAAATAATTACTCTCTCATCAAAACCAGGATTAAATTTTCCACGATCGAAGTAGAAAGGAAACCAGGCTGATAATAAATGAGCATTTGATAATAATATTTCAGTTAATTAATTCTCAGTTTGTACAGATTTAAATGTGGGGAGAAAGAGACACTGTATTTATCCTTGATCACTTCTAGAAAAAAAAATCCAAGAATATTTTATTAAGAGGATATAGCCAGCACTGTTTGAAATCAACGTGGATTTTAAAATTGAATACAGGCTTAAAGCAGAAGAGGCAGCAATTTAAAGCTGAGAATTAAAAAACAGAGAGGAAAATTATGGGAATTTTTCAACCTCTGTCTTCTACCATTCTCATTCTCACTAGTACTCCATATGTAACTATGAACTGTAATGAAAACTTACCTTGCCCTTTATTTTTGACTACTTTTTTTCTGTCCTTTTTTTCCCCCATTTTGTATACTTTGGAACATGATCTAAAGGGCAAATTTCTTCACTCTTTATTTTGTTTTTCTTTTTAAATTCGGAGTAAAATTTTCAGAGAACCTAAACTACTCGAGTACATGGAATTCTAATTATGTGTCTAAACACTGACATTATGTTAATTTCTGGAAGTGAAAGAGATCGCAACTCACTGGTGCAAGAACATTCATTTTTTAGATACTTGCATTGTATTTTTTTCCATGTCCTGTGCTTTCCATGACTTGATAAGGCACTATATGTACTCCACATGAAAACATCTTGATAATCTCTTTGAGCCAGGAAATTTATTCAAATAACTAGTTTTTATTTATTCATATACATATGTTGTATGTACTAGCTTTTGTTCTAGTCTTCCCTATATCTGAAGTTGTTTTGATCTGTTTTCCTTCTGTAATCCTTCAGTCATAAAGAAATTAAAAACATATCCATTTTGGCTGTTGTATTTGTAGACTGATGAAACAATGCACTTTTAATTCCATATTCTAAATTAGTTTTCATCCCCTTTATCATCCAAATAATCCTTCCTTTTGTATTCTCACATTGTTTTCTTAAATATGAATTGAATTGTATGTGTGCTGTTTCTGCTATCTTGTCAGTCGTATGGATGCTTCCCTTTTATTGCTGGATGCCTCTGTCAGCTCTTCATCATTGCCTTTTTTTCAGACTTGTATTGCCATGGGAATACATAGTCCTCTATTGATCAACTACTACAACTGTTTAGTATTTCATTCAACTGGTCCCAACAAGAAAGAAAATTCTGCTTGCCATTTTTTATTTTGTGTTACTGATTTTCAGCTTGTATGTTTGTCTGCTCATAAACTGTTTGGATTTGAATGAACCATAAAGGTCATCTAGTTCCAACACCCCTGCCATGGACTGGGACACCTTCCACTAGACCAGGTTGCTCAACACCCCATCCAAACCAGCTTTGAACATTTCCAGTGACAGGGAATCCACAACTTCCCTGGGCAACCTGTTCCAGGGTCTCACCACTCTCAGTAAAGGATTTCTTCTTAATGTGCAATTTAAACTTGCCCTTTTTCAGTTTAAAGCCATTACCCCTTGTATTATCAATACATGCCATTGTAAAAAATGCCACTTCAGCTGTCTTTTAGGGTTCCTTGATGTCCTGGAAGGTTACCTCTCCAGGTTGAACAATCCCAGATTTCTCAGCCTGTCTTCATAAGAGAGGTGCTCCAGTCCTCTGATCATCAAAATAATTCAGTTTTTCCTCTTTTACTTCACTCTTTTTTCTATAGAAGTCATCCTTTCTGAGTTGTTGCTGTTAAAATACATTAATATATTCCAATTTTGGAAAGGGATTTTTATTTGTGGTTTGTTGTTCAGTGTTTTTATAGAATTATTTAACGTAAGTGTTGCTGAGTAGAACTATTAGTGTGTTTTTTAATTTCCAATAAATTGTATTACCAGCCCAATAGTCCTGTATTAATTTATACATCTAATTAACTATAATGAATGCAAGACCCTTTCATTTGTAAATACTTCAGGTCTTTATGGTCTGCGCATTTGGCAGTGCATAAGCTTCTTGGAGCCAATCTTAATTAATGACTGCAGTGTAGATATTCATAATAATTTGCTATAATTTTGACTTGGGGAGTTGTTCAGGATTTTCTGCATTTGATTTTGAGTTATACTATGTATTTATTGAGATTGTGTAGTGAAAGATAGAAATTTTAGAGCAACAGCCTGTAAAAGTATGAATCTGTTTGACTGAAAAAAAACTAACATTGATCTGTGGAGCAGAATTTTTGTTTAGCTGTGCCCATTAATTCTTGAGTTTCTTGGAAATACACTCCAAGGACTTTTCATTTTAGTATTCTTACCTAACAGTTAATATTGCACAGTGAATGGTTTGTTAGAACATATGTTTTCTCTTTTCAGTAGCTGTTTAGTCTCTGTTCCAGTTTTGCCTTCATTTCTGATATATTCTCTGTCCTCTGCTATGACCCAGTGAGGCATAATAGACCAAAACTCTTAGCACTTTCTAGGGTGAATATTATTGTCAGGATATTGTTATACATTTTCCTTATAGCTGGGGGCCTTCATTCCAATACTCACTACACTCAAGAGATCTTATTTGGATCTAATTTTGACTTAGGTTGGGTATATTTTCAGCAAAGCCCAATGAATATATCTGTAATGAAAGCACACATTGTGCTGGGTGGAAAATGACATAATGCAAACAAATCTGTTGTCTTCAAAATAGCTGTAATATATACAAATTCTGCAGAAAGTCACAGTGGTTTAGATTTTCTTACTGTTGATGTTAAGGGAGTTTTATTTTCTGAAGCTTAGTGAATATCATAAATGCTTCCAGAAAAGATTTCAACAAATGGTTTTCATTACAAAAGTTTGAATGACAAGTAATTAAATACAGTGAATAGCAATAGTAATGCAAAAAAGATTATGCCCTCTGGTAGCCAAATATTTATTTCTGATCTTCTTTTTCATTGTGGGAAAATGATTTGCCCTATATTATGAAATTTGACAAAGGTGTAAGTCCAATATGAGGTATATAAAGCTGCAAGCTGAGTAAAATATAGCCCCTTTTTTGTATATTGCTGTACATAGAATTATACCACAGGATAATTCAGCTTCATAAGAGAGTCAGGAGGTCCAATTCCGTCCAATTCCAGTCCAATCCCGTGCCCAAAACAGGGCCAGCTCTGGTATCCTTACATCTTGGTGTAGCCAGGCCTTGAATTCCACCAAGGACAGAGATGACATAGCCTTTCAGGAAAATCTGCTGTACTGCTTCTTTGTCCCCATGTGGAAACGGAATTTTTCGATACTTAGCCTGCACCTTTCCTTCACCCAACGTCTTTCATTGTTCTCCCCTGCCCCTCTGTGCTACAACCACCTCAATCTCGTAAGTGCTGAGTCTGTGTGGTGCACGGGAAGGCATCCATTCTCCAGCCTAACCCACCCCTGCTTGGACAGTACCTCAGTGGGAAGGCATCCATTCTCCAGCCCAACCCAGCCCTGCTCGGACAGTACCTCCATGGGAAGGCATCCATTCTGCAGCCTAACCCAGCCCTGCTCGGACAGTACCTCCATGGGAAGGCATCCATTCTCCAGCCTACCCCAGCCCTGCTCGGACAGTGCCTCCATGGGAAGGCATCCATTCTGCAGCCTAACCCAGCCCTGCTCAGACAGTACCTCCATGGGAAGGCATCCATGGAACCCAGTCCTGCTCAGACAGTACCTCCCCGTGGGGCAAATGCTCCAGCTCTCACCACCTTGAGGCCCTCCTCTGAGCTTCCCACCATTTGCCTACTTCTCTGCTGTGCTGGGGGTCAAGATTTGATGCAGCCTTGAAATATGGTCTGAAAAATACCACATATTTTTAGGGTCCACAATCCTGTCCTTCAGTCTACAGACCATGCCTCTGTTCATATAGGTCAAGAGCTGTTCACCACCTTTACTCTTAGGGCACACCATGGGGTCATGTTAGCCTCCCTGTACATCACCTTCCACTAAAACCAGCTTACTCAAGGCCCCATCCAACTTGGCCTTGAACAATTCCAGAGAGAGGGCAACATATTGAAGGGAACTGCATGAATTTGGTCTCCAGATTTCAAATGGCTGATGGCCTTTTTAATTCAGAGTGGTTAGTAAAGAGATGTATACACATGGTAAATGTCCTCATATTGACAGAACAAGGGATAAAAGATATATGTATCTCTGATATGTATGATATATTCTGTATCTCTTGAGTTGAGATACAGAAATTTTAATTTCTTTATACTCACATGGTGTGGGACATCCATTTAAGGATATAAAATATTCTGCCCTAGTCTATACTGCTGAGGTTTTAATAACTGGCTGTTGACAAAGGCTGTCAATCAGATCAGTCCAGAACACTGTGATAGACCTTTTCAGAAGCTTCAGGCCCAGTTTTCATGTCAGATGCTTATACAATATCCATCAAGATTCAGTTATTCTCACTTCTTACTTTTGTTGTTCTTCTCACCATGACTCATCAAAGTTGCGTCCTCTTTGCATTTGACTGCTCCAGGACAGGGCAAGCTCATGATATTTCTGCATCACCAGAAAAGCAGGACTTGTCTGAACAGCGAAAGAGGATGATTTCCTAGAAAAGAATCCTAAGGGTGAGAATAGAGGTAGCCTCCTAGAGAAGGACAAGAGTATTTTTCTTAGTTTTCAGTCTCTGATAATGTAAACTAAAATGTTTTCCACAGACATAATTCAAAATATCTTCTGATACATGAAAATATAATTTTTTCTTTTGTGCACAATGATTGCTTCATTTTCACTGCCTCCTCTGCACTTTGCTAAACCTTTTCAGAAAACAAAAGAACAAATAAAAGATCCAAAGATTTTACTGCATAAAAATTGAGTGGGCTGGTTTTGTGCAAACTGCTTCCCATCTTGGATGACTTGGAAGAACCAACAAGGCTTCAATTGTCAATCTGACAGATTCAGTAAACTAAAACCAAGAGTAATCCTGACACGTATCATGTGTTTGCCTCAAATATGTAAAAGGAAAACTTCTTACAATGGTTCTTCACAATGAAATATGAACACATTAGGAAAAATATGAGAAAATCTTTAGTTTCCTCTAATCCAAAGGTAGACTTTTTTCTTCAGTAGACAAGTATTTTATCCATCTGGATATTGTATCTATCTGCATGTATTAATCTATCTATACTTGTACCTATGTGGATGTATTCCAAAATTCCAGCCTTTCATACCTACTCCATTAAAAAAAAAAAGGTTAAAACATATTTGGTCATCATTAAGAAACAAGTTTGATAACAGATAGCTCTAATCAGACCTTCATTGTGGGAAATTAATTCCATCTGTACAAATCAAAATACCTTTGCAAGCCTATATTGACTTTTTATTAGGATATGTTTTTGAAAAGATCATAATGATTTCAAAGGCAGTTCTTAGGTTTCATCAAAAGAACAATTTTTCACATGCAGTTTATAAAACTTTTGAACTGACTTAGAACATTTCCCAGGTATTCTTTTGTCTGGCTGTAGAAGACAAAGAAAACCAAGACTTGACCTTCTTGGCTTGTATGTCATTACATTTAATTGATCAATCAGTAGGATAACCAGACAGAAAACTGCCAGAGAAAGATGGGATTAGCTCAGTTGATCAGAGCATGGTGCTAATAACGTCAGGGTTGTGGGTTTGATCCCTATGTGGCCCATTCTCCTAAGAGCTGGACTTGATGATCTCTGTGGATCATTTCCAACTCAAAATATTCTGTGATCCTGTGAAAATTCTAACTCAAGTTTCATTTAGGTGGACAACTTTACAGCTTTAAGGTAAATATTTAGGAGGAAAAGCTACAGACACTAACTTGTTCTGTCTGTTGTCTCTTTTAAATCACAGAACCACAAGTCAATGAACATGGTTGACTCTAGAATTACTTGTCCAGAATTGGATGGCTTACTTCTGGCACTGTCAATCATTACAATCCTAAAGCCCTAAATTTTTTATTAAATACTTGATGGGCTTCCAGGAATGTCATGCCAGGAAGTTATGTTTATGCAGCAATTAAATTTGGAATTTTCTATAGTGCCAGTGTCTTCTGACCAAAAAACAACCAAATCTAAAACCCCAAATTATCATTTTAATTTTACCTTTCTGTTGCATGTTACTTTAAAAGTTGTGCAATTCTTGTCTCAAAGATAATTTGCTCCACCACTATAGCATCAAACCTGTCCAAGGAATCTGATGCTGTAATTAGAGATACTGCAAAAGGGCCTTTTTTCCAGCTTTATAGAGAATTATATCAAACAGACAATTAAAAAGTTTCAAGACACTTGGAAGACAAACTAACCTCCTAATTACTACTCAATCTCGTTATCTATCTCACAGTCAAAGGAAAAGAATTACTAGCAAGTCCAAATACACTGCTTGAGACTTTATCATACACATTAATATGATTGCAGGAAAACTATGGAAATGATCTTTTCAACGTTTTTCTTGAAGTATTCCCTTGAACAGTTACAATGATAGAGCACTGGCAGTCAACCTTAAAATCAAATGAAATCCATTGAGTGTAGGAACTGAAATAAGACAAGAGAACCAGGGAAAATTACTCAATAGACCGTTTTAGTCCCAAGCTTGTAGACAGTGACTTGAGATGGCAGGTGAACTGGTGTGAGAAAACACAAACTCATCTATAAGCTTTCTTCCAAAGCTTAAACCAAAATACTATTACAATTCTGAACCACAACTTTGTGAAATACTTAAAAGAAAAAACCTTTTGCCTCACTCACTGATTTAGTTTTTGTGTAAATGAATACTCACAAAGCTGTTCTTTTCCTAATAGCAATGCAGATTTATATGTATTTTACTAACACAGTTCTGCTTTTAGTCTTCAGGAGTTGTAATCTACGTTACTGACATTACTGAAAAGAGGTTTATTCTGACATGCGTGAATATTTGTGTATTATATGAATAATTGCACTGACATGGCAAGAAGTATTTTTCTTCTAAACTCATAAAATTATTCCCTATCTAGGAATAAACTATAGTCATTGCCACAATTATTTTTGTGCTGATGGCTAACTATAACAGAAAATATGGAACAAACCAAAATAGTATAAAACAGAATATTGTTTAAAGTCAAGTCAATGAGTGCATTTGGTGTAGGTATTGATGTGTTGGCAGCAGGGCAGAGCTGCAGGCGTGTCCTCTGTGAGAAGAAACCAAGGATTGCCCCATGCTGGACCTAATTGGCTCCAGACAGCTTTAAACCAGACCCAATGCTGAACACAGAGGAGCCCTTTCCCTGTGCCAGCCTTCCCTCACCTCTGGGTCTGGGTGGATCTGTCTGGAGCAAACGAGGGAGGTGGAGTCTGGATGGGAGGAAGGAAAGCCAATGTTTTAATAATTGCCTTTGATTCTCACTAGTTGAGTCTATTTTCCCCAGACAAATCTACTTTGACCTTGATGGTGTTGCAAGCAATATCCCTGTCTTTTTCTCAACCCACTAGATTTCTCATTCTTGTTTTTATCTCATTTGTCTTCCCCCATTCTGCTGAGGAGACAGAATAAGAGAGCATCTGGGTGGGCATTTAAGAGTTAACCACATTATCACAATAAGGAAATGTGCTACCACAATGAGAAAATCATTAACAACCTTGATGAGTATTCATAACAAGCAAAGTGACTGGTTTTCAGTTTTATCAGTAAGTGTTTGTGGATTCCTTTAAATAACATGAACAACATGTTTTTTCCTAGTCTCCACTGATCTCCTGACATCTTTTGGGGATAGCTGAAAGATACATATAGTAGGAGCTCACAGGCTTTTCCCTCCAACTTTTACCATACCTTCTCTGTTAATTGTCTACTTGATTTTTCCTATTCAGTCAGACTATCACCAACCCCAGAGGATGTTTGCTTAGTACATTCCAACTCAATAAAATGTAGTAGTACTTGACAGAGTTTTGCTGTGATTTGACAATGGAAAAATTTGCTGCACTTAATCACATGAAAATTTCATGGAAATTATCTTCCTTGAAGTACATGAGAAGCAGAAGCAGATGCACACCAATATGAACACACAGTGTTCTAATCAGACTTTAGCAGAACTTTCAGCAATATTCTAGTGCAATGCCTAAGATCAACTGATTCTCAGGACCCCTAACAAAATAAAAGTATATATTAATTGTTCAGAAAACTAACATATAATGGTAGTTTCTCTATTTTGGGAAGGAAGAGCCTGGGTTTTGTTGTTGTTATGTTGAGACCTCTTTAAGTATATTTGATGTGTTGCAAATTGATCTTTCAGACTCCTTTGTATTGTTAGCAGTTAATGAACCAAATTCAAGTATTATACTTAATTCATCTGTTAGTTTGACTTAAACTTGTGCAAAGACTTTTAAATTCTATGGTTGTATCACTTTTTTTTCTCTGCTCTTATGTTTTAAGAAAGAAATTTTTCAACATATCAAATCAGACAAACTAGTCAAAGAATGAAAGTATTATTACAGACAACAATAACCAAAAAAAAGGGGGAAAGTTTTCCAAATATTTTGATATTTAGTCTTTTTCTTCACTTATTATCTGGATATCTTACTTCAAGAGTTTAATTCCTCCAAAGTAGTACTTGCTTCAAAAGGGAGACAAAGTAAAAGAAAAACAACACATCACTTGTCTAAAATCCAATCACTTCTAATACCCTTGGGTTTGCTTTCAGGTTAAGACCCCTGGAACATACAAAGAAATGTTTTCTCAGTTCCCTTCACAAGGATATTTATTACACAACTTAGGAGCAAGGCTGTGAGAAGTAAATATTTTAGTTTTATAACTTTTTGAGTTCTTTTTTTTATATTCCTAATGGTAATACTGCAAGCGAACTTTTCAGTTTTCTTTAGTTGTAAGTATGGAAAATTTGTATTAGCAATGTAAATATCAAACAAAATAGAAAACATCATAAATTACATATATGCACTGAATCACTCATGAATGTATGTTATGCAACCTAATTATGTTTTATATAATGCACCAGGGAGAACAATCTGTGGACCAAATATAAAAATTCATCTTAGGGGACAAGATTACATTACTGTGTTTTTTTGTTTTTTTTTTAATGGCATAACATTATTTTGAATTCAAGTGAAATAAAAAGCTCCAAGAACATCAGGTTATCAAACCTGAAACTGCATATCACAATAAATTATAACAAACCAAAAATCTTGATTTCACGCAATAATAAGTTTCTTATATTTTATTAAAAAGACGTGGTAGTCTGCCAAGCATTCATATTTTTAATTTAAATTAAAATTTATGGCATTTTTCCCTTTACAGAAATGGAAATTAAAAAAGTGGAAGCCTCAAACAATGGCATATGCTTATTAAATCTTATCACTTTGTTTATTTACTCAGAATAGCTTTTTTACCCCAGCAACTACTTGTTTAGAATAGAATAAAATAAATTTTAAGTGATATAACGTGGTCTATATCAAATTTCAGGACTGACTTGGCTCACAATATAGTTTAATTGGGATATATTTACATTTTTAATCTAGTGCAAGATTAGGCCATAAATACAAATCTGATGAACCATGGAAGGCTTCGATTGCATGTATACATAGACACACCTAAACCATTTTGCTCATAATTGATAGTAAGTCAGGTTGTTGTAACTGTTGTTAATCAACTATTTCCACAAAATCATAACTTTTAATAATACATATTGTAGTAGAGTGCTTTAATTCAGTCATGAAGAATTATACAGTATCTTTTAAACAATGAAATTCAAATAACTTAAATTTTGTAGGGAAACTTCCTAAAGGCTTCCTGTTGCTTACTAATCTTGGCCTACTAAGAGGCCAAGCTGGAGCTATGCTTTGATTGTTGTGATTGTTGCAAACAAATGGTTTGGCCACTTAAAGAAACACTGTCAAAGGTCTTGGCAAAAGCAAGGTTTAATAGGAATTTGTGGAAGTGCAGCTTTACAGAGTTCAATGACAAGATTCACTGTGCTACTTATTACACAGGTTGAGGCACACAGGAAGATCAAAAGAGAAAAAATTTGGAAAGATTTATGCTGAAGCTGAGAATGCAAGAGAGGGGAAGGATGCAAAAGATATGGGTGCAAAGATAAGGGTGCAAAAGATTAAGTGCAGAAGCACTTAATCACTAAAAACTTTAATATGTGGAAAGTGATTCAACCAATTTCACTACAATTATAGCATTGACTTGACTACAGATTTGAGATAGTAACCTTTGTATCATAATCAATTCAAATGCCCACAGAAAAAAACCAATGTGTACACTTATTTCTATGTCTGTAAAAGTACCTATCAAAAATTCCCCTCAGGTTTAGTGAAATATTCACATCATATCCCACTGTGTTTCCCAACAGGCAAGGGCTGCCCCTTGAGGAGGGTGGAGATGTGCGTGAGGGGATGTCCATCTAGGCCTTGGCTTCCAGAATGTCTCCTCAAGTACTGAAAACCTGAGGGTTTGTGAACTCTGCGAGGTGCTACTGCAGCCTGCTTTGGTCCAGAAGAGCTCAAAGGGCCTCATTGGGGAATTCTGGCTATAGGGTCACAAGATATGGCCTGAATTTGGTCATCAGTAAATTTCCAACCTGTCCATAGCCCCAGCCCATAACTACTGAGGTATTTTTCCAAAATGCAGTAAAAATGGTTCTGTTCCAATAAGGCTATGATTCACAATGCTACTGCCCCACTTGGGCTATGATTCAGGTACATGGTTTACTAAGACTACAAAGGATAATCGCTTATCCTCTGTTTCCCATCTTGTTCAGGCATATATGATGTTTCTGGTAGTTGGTTGTTCCTACCTCTACTGTCTCAGATGTATTCTATCATAGTACAAGAAGCCTTGTGAAAGAGGAAAAAGCACGTTCAGAGGACATGTTTTCACTGACATATCGAAGGGCATGCAAACCTGGTTTCTTCAAGATTTGTCCTGGTCCATCTATACTTAATAAATATATTCATATCTGTCTGACAAAGAATGTTATTATTAAATCTGGAGATCATACCAAGGTTGGGGGGACTGCCAGGAATATGTACACAGAGTTTAACATCATTTTGGAAATCAGTGTGAAAAAGATGTAATTCACTACAGAGAATATATTGCTCTGCAGTGAAACATATTACACTGGGGAAAAAAATCAGGTCTAAAAATTGAATTATACTGATGTCAGTTCTTTAGAAAAAGACCTACAGGTTACAGTGGATCACGAGAACATCAGTCATCAATGCCACCCTCCTGTGAACAGTGCAGATATTATACAGACAAATGATCTTTCTGCTCTGCTCTGCACAGACAAGACCTCAGTTGAGTATTTCTCTGTTTTTTGGCAGCCCTTCAAGAACCTTCTGAAACTACTGGAGAGACTCCAGAGAGGTTTATAAAAAATTACTACAGGAAAGATTGAACAAAATGGGAATGATTAAATTAAAGATGAAAAGACCAATGTGTTTTGTGACAGCAGTGTTCTGGTACAAGACGTGATGAACAACTGGACAGTTTTTGTCTGTATCAGTGTGGATAAGACAAAAAGACAGAACATGGGCTACAAAACCACTTGAAAAACATTTGAAAAATATTAGAATAGATTGCCTGGGGCACATTGTGGAGCCTCATTAATGAAGGGTTTTCAAGAAAGGTTTAGTGACTGTGTGTCCTGCCTGGTGAGGTAAAGACAGTTAGTTGAAAATTTGGATTTGGCCTGTTCTGTCTCAGTCTTTCACTCTGGGTAGTGGATTCTGGAAGGTGAAGGATATTCCAGAGGCTTTGAGCCCTCAAAAATAACAATAAAACCTGTTTTAGAATTCACACTCCTTCTCATCCTTAGCTCTTAAGGGTAAAAAAACTGCTTTTGTTTGTTTACCACTAGTGTGAATAACAGACCTAATTTTTTACTGATTTTTAACATCAGCTTGCCTATGTTATTTATGAGGGTTAAAATGCTGTGTTATCTAAAATTAGAGAAGTTGTTAGTGGAAAGAGAACAGCAGAAATGTCTCCTTCCCTCCCTCACATTTAATCGCAAGTGTAGCAAAGACTCTAAACCAGGAAATTTAGTTTGGTTTGACTATCAAACCCCAATGCTCAGAATAAAACACTAAACTGGCAAAGGACATGATTTTTTCATGCTTTTGCATAGCCATGGGGAATGTCAGAAATGTAATGAATAATAATCTGGCCTGTGCCAGAGGGATGTCAACTGTTCCTGAAGAAGAGCAGTATTGTCTTGGGATAGGACAAAAAAGTTGTGTGCTGTACTGCAATAATCCTTTTGATTATCAATTTTACACAATTGTGTTAAAACCCATGAAGAGATACATCTTCAATAAATACAGGACACAGCAGGCACCATGGATACATTTTTTATAAGAGATCACCAGTGAATGAAGATTATTGTTTGATTAAATTGACTGTCTGATGGTGAGGCTTCCAACAGATAAACACAGCCAAGAATTTAATCAACAAACTGCATCATATTTGCATCTATTCCACATTCTGTCTGCTTAGAGAAGGAACAGATGCAGACTCAGTAGGAGTCAGAAGGCAAGGAATCAATAGGGAAATACTCTTATAAAAAGAAGTTTCTGAATTTATAATCCAACCTTGACCTAAATATGTTTAGATTCTCAGTCTGATAGCTCTCTCAAACTGATGGTCTCCAAAATCCTTATTCTCTCTATTTAACAATGTCCCTTTTCTGGCATCATTAGTCTAAGTGAAATGCTGAAATAAATTCTCTTTTTAAGCCCTTCTGACATATGCTAGTGCAGATGTTATTCTAAACAGCTACCTCTGCCTGTGGTTTATTTTAGTGGTTAGCCTACATCTGCTTTATAAAGATTTGCTGCCCAAAGTAAATAAATAAACAGGTCTGTTTCAACCCATCTAGGGCATAAAATTATAACTGCCAGGCTCCTTTGTGAAGGACACAGCAGACTGCAGGATCTCTGGACACACATAGGAAACAGCATTATCCTTTACTTTGGCATTCAAAGATGTGCATAGGCTTGGACTGGAGGTGGCTCATCCCATGGTCACAGAAACAATTGTGCAAAAGACAGCTGACTCACAGACTGGCTGTGTCAAAGTGCCTCCTGCAGCTGCCCCAGTGTTTTGCCACAACTTGCTTTCTTGGAAGCTGCATCACAAAGGCAAAGTTTAGCAAGCAGTTCCTCCTCTTTGTACCAACGTGGATGGGCTCCATGCTTGGCTTCCCACTTTCCGTCTACTTTTATACAGCCCAACCTGTCTGGAATTAATTTGGCAGCTTATTCCTAAATAGCTGCAAATAAAAGCTATGGGGATGAACAAGGTTTGGTAGTTACAGGATGGTCCTCCCACTCAGTTCTTTTCAGTGGACTGAGAGTCAACAAAGAAAAAAACACCACTTTATGTATTGCTTTCTTTAACAATTCCTTAACATTTTTGTTACATAAAAGCAAGAGCAGTTCAAGAAGAAGATCTTTACAGAAAACTGCAAGAAACAGGTAGCAATTTATTACTAAAAATTTAGACAAAGTAAGAAAGAGCTGTCAATATATTCTTTTACCCTTGGTAAAGAAGGATCTGTACAAAATATTTAGTTGCATGGATATGTTCAAAGCACAGAGATTTATGTAGGAAAATATATATAAAGTATACACCTGTAAATACACCACTCTGTAAATATGCACGTGTATACATATCTGTGAAAGTATATATATATATACCACCACACTGTAAATATGCATGTGTGTATATGTCTTTGAAAGTGTATGTATATATATATAGATAGATATGGCTATGTATGCCTATGTAAATGATATACTTTAATTCAGAAAATACTTGGTTTTATATGCACAGTTTCGTTTTGAGAAAGAGTAAAGGGTGTATTTGGAAAAATTAAATGCGAAGTTGCAGACTTCGTAAATTAAACTGTAATGGATAATGAAGCCATAGCAGCCTAAATATATTTTATGTTACATGGTTTTGACCCTAACACAGTAGGATCTTGCTGAATATCTTTCAGTACTCACAGAAATTTTTTTTGTGTGGGTGTAGGATTTATACTTTCTGGAGTTGATCACACGGTGAATGGATTTCTTGATTTTTTTTTTCCAGTGTCAGGACAGGAAAATTTAAAACTCTGCAATCTGACAACTGTTTACTGAGAGTCAAGGTTGTTGATTAATTGGATTGGAATTCAATTTGAGGGAGTGGGTTCCATAATGAAGGTTCATCTTTTTCAAGAAAAATTCAGCTATTATAGTGGCAAGTTATTCACATGGAATTTGTAGTGTTTTAAGTAGGATCCCACAATAGTTAAAAGGGAGACACTCAGGCATTTCCATAGATGGAATTAACTGGAGTCAACCCATCTTAAAACAGGTGAGAAGAATCATCCTCAGATGATGATTCTCTCCTTGCATGGCTTCTAGCAGGGCAAACCAATAATGGGTGCATGTATGAGAGACAGAAGATTTTTACATATCTAAAGCTGTCTGAGATTAATCCTTCTTTCAGTTGCCAAAACTGCCTTATATCCCCAGTGCCTGAATTTTCAGGGAAGAGGAAGCTCACCAAGTTCTCATTCTTTTGTGAAGGTGGAATACACACAAAGGATTTTACCATTTGTGGGGGAAAAAAGGAAATATGTTCTTTTTTGATTGCTTATAAGGAAATATATGGCATAAAATTTTCAGGAATCTGTTATCAATATTAATACAAAAATAGAAAGGTTTGGGTTGGAAGGGACCTTAAAGGTCATCTAATTCCAATGCCCCCACCATGACCAGGGTCACCTCCCACTAGTCTAGGAAGCTCAAATATGCAAAACCATAAAAATTCATATTATATACAAAAAATATACAAATGCATAATGAAAAAGTAAAGTAAAAATAAATCTCACACAATAAAATATTGTATCTAACTAAACAGCTGAAAATACTATCAACATTTTGTTGATTAGTATCAATATTATCAACAAGGGGTACAACAAATCTAACAGTATGGCCATGACATGCATGATGAATTATATAATATTTTCTAAATCAACCACAGTAGTTATATTATTTCAGTATTTATAAAAAAAATTTGCCATAGCAAAGTTTTTGTCCTTTCTGAACCAAATACTCTATTATTTAGATATCTCCTGTTTCAGGGATCCAAGTTGAATTTTTTTTTTCCATTTAAGCTTCTCTTGACAGAAGTGACAGCAGGTTTAGATAAATCTCGTTTTAATTTGTTTTCTCCCATTTTTGTTTTAACCTTTCCCACATCACTCCAGAAGAGATGTGCTGTAGCTGAGCACAACTTCAGCTGCTATTATGTGCTTACACAAAACCTCCTTTCTCTTTAAAAGTGATCTCAGGAAAAAATAATTTGAAGTACTCAGGGTGCATTAACTTGCTGACTCAAGATTCAAATATTATTAGGTTGCTCTCATAAGATGCTTGACCTATTGATGAACCAAAGCACATGTTCGGATGGAAGTGAATGTCTGAATCTAATCAATAGTTTGAAATTTTCTGCTACATCAGGTTTGATGATGACTTTTCAAGCTGTAGTATATCCTTTTGACAGATTAAATAAGTATATTATAGATCTTGTGGCTTTGACAAACTAATCACTGGAAGGTGGGATATATATCTTATGCACCCAGAAGATCTTTGCCACATTGATTAGTTACCTCCAGGCACTGCAGCAAGAAAGCTTCACATTTAATGCCTGACTACTTCTGTCATAGGTGCCAAAAATGTTGTGATAAAATGGTTTAATGGGTAATGCTCAAACTTGTAATAAATAATTCTGATCACTGATGCCAAAAAGGAAATGGTTTGAGGATCTTGGTTATTTTTAATAGTACTTTTTTATTTGACTGGTATTAAATTCAGTTGATATATTGTTTACAGAAGGATGTGAGTATAAAAAAGAGTTGGGCCCATCACTTTCAATGTCTAGTCAATGTGAAACAGTTGTTGGTGGGTTATTAGACTGCTCTGCTCATGGAGCCTGTCACTGCTTCAGTAAAGATGGGGAGGAATATGTAAGGCTGATAACAGAGAGCAAACACAGATGATAAGACCGATTGTGCAGACGATATATTTGCTAAATGTTGCAAAGTGGGTTTCGATACCCCAAGTGAAAGATTATGCTACCTGTTTTTTCTTTCTGTCTCTCTTATTCAGAGCAAAAGAGATAATTTCACAAATCTAAACAAATTCAAAATCCTTAATAAACACTGAAGTTCTTAAGATAGCCTACAGTAGTAAAGAGCTGAATGGCAATTGGTTTCCTGTTGTAAGTAAAATATTTTCTGGAATTCTCCTTGTCTGTTGATACAGCAAGAGATGCCTCAAGTCATAACAATTAGTTTAGGCCTTTCAGGATATTCTCTGAGTCCAATAGAAGTATTGAGAGAGCTATCCAGCCTTCAGCAATGCAATTAAACTTTCAAAACTGCAAGGGTATTGGGACTTGATGTCCTTATAGGAAGAATTATACTGTTTGCCTTTTATAGATGAGGATTTTCGATAAAATAATTTCTTTGTCATTCCCTGTTTTGAACAGGATTCAAATGCAGAGACATCTAAAGTAGTAGTGCTGGCAGTGCATTAGTATTAGTAACACAACTCGTGAGGTTAAAATCTGAATGTTTCTGTGAAGGAATGCTGTAATCTTTCTATATTGCACATCACCTCTAACATTTTCAGACCAAGTACAAAGGAGCACTTGTATGCCAGCGACTTGCACTGAGAACAACTTCTTAGAAAGAATTTTAGCTCTAAGTAGATCAATTTGCTGCTGCTACAACAATTTCTGGATTAATATAATCTTAGGGAAAATTAAGAGAATGTGTCCAACAAACCCTGCAAAAAGACAGATTTAATTTATGACAATTTCAGGGTTCATTTTCCTTGGATATGTGATTTCACCAATACCAATAAAAAAGTAATTCCGGGCATTTCAAATAGCTTTACCAGGATTTTGGGGGTAGACTAAAGGCTGGATACTCAGACCCTCCAGCACAGATATACCTATAGATCCTGTGCTTGATACTTTGCCATGGGAGATAAGGATTGGATGCTGTAACAAATATATAAACCCTGGTCCAGTAAGAGGTAACATAAATTCTTGTTTGAATGAAGCAGCACATTTAAACAAAGAATGAAGGTCTTTTGTGGTGCTTCTGAGAGGAAATACAAAATAGTGTAACCTTGATCCTTTCTTTGACTCATTCAAATTTACATTGTTTGCTATACTGATAACAGGAACTCTTTTAAACATCCTTTTCGATTATTCTTCCTTGACTGCAAGCTGTTCTAGGCATCTGATTATTTTTTCTGTTGTTGTTTGTGAGAAAAATAAAAATGAACTGTCTCATGCTCATACAACACAATCTGATCAGTAGCTTGTGTGTGTTCCATTATATTTTCTCTGCAGCCTTTTGAGATACATAAGTCTAGCCACAGAGAAGTCCTTCCATGAAGATCTAAGTCTGGAGGCAAGATACATTAGGCAACTATCTGACACAATTCTCTACCTGTCTGCCACAACACAAAAAATACAACAGGTCTGGTTCTGGATTAAATCTTCACCTCTGGAGCCAGTGCCTTGCTAATTCCAGAATGATTCCACACTCAGCTTGCATTTGAACCTTCAGCCGAGGAACTCAGAGGAGAAATTGACCATGAAGGATATGCCCAAAGTGGCATAAATCCCTCCATGGCATAGAATAATTATCCCTGAAGCAAATCTTGCACCTATTTCTGTTTGCCTTAAAAGGAACCAGCAACATCTGTATGATCCCAACAAGATATTTTATAGCAGTTCCTCTGCTTCTATGAGGTGTCACAGGTGGAGACAAGTGTGTAGAGAATTACAAAATACACTATCAGAGCATACATAATTTCCAGTTTATGCATTGTATCAAAGTAAGCAACAATGTGGAGATGGCCTTACAGTGAATATCAGCAGGGCTGGTCAGAGACAATCTACTAAAGCGGAAACCTGTGCCATCCTAGTCCTCTAAATATATGACTTACAGATAAGAAAAAAGAAAGTTAAAAAGAAGGTATTACTTAAAAATTTTCCAGATGTGACAAGAATAATCGCAATATAATTGAAAGTAAATAGAAACAGGAAACACTAAGAGGAAACCAACCCTTGATATACAAAGGTAAAAAAGACATACTTGAATCCTTCTTTTTCTCCCTATGCAGTAGAGGTTTCTACTCCAGGCTCAAACACGATCTAATTATAATCTAAGTTATTATCTAATTGGTTCACTTCAGTAGTTTTTAAAATGTTTTTGCTTTCTTGTTTACACTGAAAATTAGGTCTTGATTGTATCTTTCCAATTTTTAATAGCATTTCTTTTGAGAATTGCTGCAAATTGTCTGTCACATCACCGTGTGTGGCTGCATGCAGAAGCGGGACATTTCATCCTGATAAAGATAAAATGTTGATATCAAAAAAGCCAAGAGATGTGTTTAAGACTTAATTCCAAAAGACAACTTGTACTTTGACCTATATTTTTTTCTTTATGTGCAACAGCAAATACTCATGCTATCTGTTTTCGTGAATCAAAATGCAAATCAGACCTGCAACTCATGACACTATGTCAAGATATAACTGAAATTTTCCTTGTTCATGGAATAAATCTCTGACATGATTAAAACATGAACTGTTTGGAATGTACCATTTTGACAAACTAGCTTTTCAATGAGAAGCCTTTGATTTTCCTCTTACTTGTATGAGACTATGATGTCCAAAGTTACCACCACAAAGAAATTTGCTTATGGCAAATAAGGCTACTAGAATAGGCAAACCTATTCTTAGGGCCTTGAAATTGTCCAGAAACTCAGATCAAATTATAAAAGTGGAAAGTGAAAAAAAAACCTACCAGGCTGCATCAAGAATGTACTGCTGGGAGGTTAATTCCTAGCTAGTGAGTTTAGTGAAAAGTACTGTAATATGCATAGTTTTCCAGCTTTATTGAGGGTTCTTAACTCTACACAATTTGTTGAGTGGTAGGTTTGGTTTCAATTAAGTAGTAATTTGGTTTTCATGCTCTTCCTAGGTGGTCTGGGAAGACCAGTTGTTTTATTAAATAGAAACACTCTGAAAATGACCAGGCTTGAAAATAATTTTAAAATTTCAATTTAAAAAGACAGTCTATGATTTTACAAGTTAAACACTTTTTATTGAGAAAATTGCAGCCCTTTACAGGTGATTTAATTGGAATAGTCCATGTATATAAGGATGCATAATCACTATATGTTGCCAGCATATAGGAATTCATTCGTGCTTCTCACTTTGCCCATTCCTTGAGATGAAAAAGAAACATGTATCACTATAGAATTGTACTGAAAATGAGATAATCCAATTGGAATTCATATTTATTAGTGGGAACCCAGTGCAAGCTCCATACGCTGTTTGGCTCACAACACAGACAGAAGGACCCTTGATTTACTACTAAATTTGAATATGAAGGTATTCCACAGATGTAAGAGGAAGATTTGTGAGGTATCTCTTGGACTGGGACTGAAACCCACAGTAGGTCATCCTCTACTGAGAGCACAGCACATCTCCTGGCTGAGAGGTGCCTATCAGCTTGTTCTCACAGAACGTGGCTGCTGATGCCATAGCTGGGTTTCACTGTGTCAGGACACCATTTGTTCACTGCAAATCGGGGATGAAGTGCAGTGACGTTTCTCTTGCATGAACATTTCAGAGAGGAGGGCTTATGGCAAGCCAGGAAGCAAAGTGAGTCACCAATAACAACATGAAAAATTATTTTTTCCATGATTTCAAATCCTTGGCTTCAGCTACTGTCACCTGGAAAGCCAACAAAGTCCCACTCTTGATCATGCCATAGGCAAAAATTACACTGGCCTCTTGAATCCTCAACTGCAATTTTAATTATCCTCAATATGGTTTGGACGATTGGGGTCCTTCTATTTCCTGTTGAAAAGAACATACAAATTCAATGTTCATAATTCCTTCTGTACAAAGCAAAATATTTAATGGATCAATATAAACTGTGTCTATTTCCTATAGTAGAATTGAGGGAAAGAAGAATATCTTCTATTCAAACATATTCTAGGTCTCTGTTTTAATTCCCTGCATGTCTTTAGTGAAGACAATTGGTCTTTCTCTGCATAATTTTCCTTCCTGGAAAGTGAAGATAAGGAGTTTTTTCGTTTTTCTCTTATACTCCAATGTATTAAATTTTTAAAATATTAACTTAACATAGCATTAATAAAAGTAAATCTGCCACTCTGTAGTTAGATATACAGCAACTTACCATTTTGTGCTACAGAGAAAACCCTCACATTCTTCAAAGGTTTTATTATGACTAATTTCAAATGCCTTAGCTATTTTTTTAGCTGAAAAATTCTGCATAAAAAACCCTTGGATTTTATTTCACATTTTTGCACTGTTTAGATATTTTATTTAATTTTCTTACTCTTTCACAGATGATAGTTACAGTCACAGATAAAAGAGTCTGCAAGCATATATAAGGGTGGTCCTGATCACGAAGTCAAAGCAACATGTCAGTCGTATCCAGAAGGATTGGAAAGAACTTACAGTTGGATTTTTTTATTTTGACATAGGTTTGTACTATTGCTTTTACTAAATTAATCACATACTTCATAACTTCAATAAATAATCTGCCTCATTCAGGAGTCTTTTTTTTTTATTTTAATGTCTATCCTAGAAATATTTAATAAGTTTATTTAATTCTCCTCTGAAAGATTGGAAGCTGTCTGCAGTTAGAGATATCCTCGCTCTTCTGAGGTGTTAGCTTTGGAGCCTGGATTGTCTTCTCATTTGTACCTTGAGGTATAGTCCACATCTTCACATGATCCAGAATTTTCGCATAAATCCCCTGTTATTGTTGGAATATCTTTGTTCTTGTCTTTCCTCTTTATCTGGCATAGTACAATGAATTATTTAGTTTGCGGTTGTGGTCTGTAGTTAGCAGTGAGGGCAGCAGCAGCACACAGACCAGAGGCTCTGAGGACCTTTACATCTTAAATTCTTCGTCCTGTGATGACAGAAAAAAGGACTCAGTTACTTAGGCATTTCTTTCAATCTTGTGGTTTTGGATGATATGATACTATCAACATTACGAACTGAGAAAACATCTCTGGTACTTCCAGCTTTTTCATGTATCTCTCATTTTTTCTGTCCTCATAATAAGAATGATAACAATAAAAATATTCAATTAAAAAAACAGGAAAAGCCAGCAACAAATACAGAATCATAAAAATAAGATCAGTAACTCTTCAACCACCTGTGGTCTGAAAATGACAATTTCCTGTCTTGACCATCATGTTTTCTTCGTTACTGGAAAGATGACAGTGAAAAATATTTTTTAGTTCTGTTTTAATATGAACTGGACTAAAATTGACATAGTTTCATTAGAATTTCAGTATTGACAGTTCAAAACAAACACATAACATATTTAAAGACACAATATAATTAATAATGGAAAAAGTAACATAACTAAAGTACTGGTTTAGGCTCATCACTTATTAAAACACTCTTTTCCATTGTCTGTCTTGCCATTCTCCAACCTGCTTAATATTAAGTTTTTACAACTAGTGTGGCATTGAATTCTGTACAAAGATGAGGTTGTAAAAATCCCAAGAATGTCAGGGCCCCCAGGGAAGGGCTGCCCCGAGGAAGGCAGCTGGGAGCTGAGAACAGCCTGAGAGCTGGATAGAGGTCCAGCAGGACCACGCTCTTCCCACGTAATCCTTGCCAGGCAAGCACAGGAGCAGCCCAGGAGCAGGCCTGGGATGAGGACAGTGACCTGGGCCAGATTAGCAACCAGCAAATCTTCAGAGAAACCTTGGCAGTGGTGACCAAGGTGCAGCCAGGATCCAGCCCCAGGTTAGGGTGAGGATGAAGACACTGAAATGAGTAGCCAGGGACAAACATACCAACAAAAACGACCAGAATTGAGCCACAGGCAGGTAATCTTTCAGTTTGAGGTTGTGCCAAAAACCCTGGAACTGAGCTATTGTAACATATTTTGCCATAACACTACCTGAAGTCCTGATTGCAGTACTGATAATTGAGCCTCCTGGCCACAAGTGTCTTCTAGACTGAAAAAAAAGCTTGAGCAGAAAGAGTAAAGTCACACCAAAGAATGTGGCAGCTTGATCAACATTACCCACCAATATAAAGGCAAATGCAAAGCTTAAATGAAGTTAGAGTTTGGACCCCCTAAACATCTGCATCTATTCTGCACATGCAGAAAATCAAGGTGCTTTCCAGATCAAGCTTCTTGCATTTTCAAGTGAATAGGTCTCTGTTTTTCAACTTTCCAGAAGTATTTAATCTCTAGTCTGGTTGTTTTGTCATTTTTGCAATGTCATTTTTGGGAATGACTACCTCTCTTTGAAAGAATTAAATACTTAGGAAAATTTCATATTTGTTTGGAAGATTTATGAATCTCTATTAATTTTCAGAATACATTTCCATGCAGCAAAAAACACACTCTAGACAATTTGCTTTTGAAAAAGCTAGCTGAAATTATTTCAATAGAATAGAAAATACTAACTACACAAAAGTAGTATTTTTTTCAAAATAGTCTAAAGGAAAGCAAATCTGATCTTTAGGTAAGAAGACTGTTTTAAAATCATCATATCATAATATTTTCTTTGAGTTTTTTACACAATGACCAGTATCCAATGGTATTGATATTTATAAAGCAATGAGAATAATTTACAGGAGGTTAAAGATACACAGAAAGTATATAGTCAGTACTACTACTATAAAAAATAGGTAATGATTGCAATAATAATGATGTGTCATGTTATTCAAGTTTATAGTATGGGAAAAAAGAAAAAAGTTAAGTTTAAAATGAAAAATATGTCAGAGCTCTAGAGAACATTTTTAAAGGTACACTGAGTTCTTCACTGTTCCTTACCAAGATTAGAGTAATTTTTTCCATTTCTATGTCTTCCTTGAATTGCTCTTCACATGGGCTTTCAGACAGAACAGTAAATGAGAACTCCACATTCTTTAAAGCAATAATCTATCAATGCCCTTTATGGGTCCTTTCTAACTCAAGACATTGCACAAGTCTATGATTAAAAAATGATCCAACTTTTGTCTAATCAAAAAACTTCAAAATAAAAGAAAGGCAGAAGAAAGAGGTTCATGTTTTCAGTCCCAGATGACAACTGAAGCTTAAATTACAAAATTTAATATCACATGAAATCTCACTTTCAGAAAGTATCTTGAAAATAGAGTTACTGACAACAAAACAAAATAAATTTTGAAAAGAGTTTTAAGTCACATCCTGTGACCTGTGAGAAGAGTAGCAACAGTATTATTAAATATGATCACGAGCATGTATCACCTATGAGACTAGGAACGCTCAAAAAGTAGACAAAACATAATTCATGCAATATTAAATTGTTAATTTTCCTAATTTTTCAAAAGAAATTACATAAGAACCAAAGATTTTTTCATAAATGAGTAAAACCAAGGAAGGTAGTATAGGAAGAGACGATAAATTTTTAAGACCAAAAGATTTTTTTTTGTAGTAATATGTCAGTAAAATATGGCACAATGAAGGTCTCTAAAATATGAGACCTTTTTGATGGTAGCTATAATAACAGAGACTAGTGAAGAATTCACTTCCATGACTTTTTCTACTTCTACATGCTCAGCAAAGGCAGCAGGAGCTATGACATGTGCTGATTTAATGACAGGACTAAGAATCTGAGACTGGCTCTCTTAGGAATGCATTCCTCTTCTAATATAGCCCAGGTTGTATTCCAGCACTCCATGGTACAAATGTGTCTTGCACTCAGACTGACGTGGGGTCTGGGCTGCAGCATGTACAGCAAACTCACTAGCTTCAGCTTGGCTTCCTAGGTAGGAGTGAAACTTGAAACCATGGATATCTGAGAAAATATACTCCCAACTGTCACAACCAGGATGATGCAGACAAGGCTTGTGTTTTTCTAGTTGAGGAATCATGTATAGGTAAGTTTAAGTGTAAGTGTACACTTACACTTTTAGCCTGGAAACAACCTGTGGAGCTCTATAACCACTCCCAGCTTCACCTGCCATGTGATTGCTAAGGCACTGGCCTGCTTTAAAATCATATCTAGTTTAGCTATAAAAATATGTTAAGCTTCAGATCCTAATTGAGCCAAATGATATTTGGGTATGTAGAATATAAATGTGTGTTACATGAACAAGCTGTCAAAGCCCAGCTGCGAAGCTCAGCTGCCCTTCTGTGGGTGTCACCCACTGTATCAGCTGCTTTCATACCTGGAACAAGGAATGGGGATAGCCAACACCTTATAACTGAACACGTGCTGATTTTGTGCTGATCGTGATTATTGCCATGCCTACGTACTGAGATTAGGGTGACTATACTTTGACAGATGTTAATGGTAGCTAAATCTCTTTGTCTGTATGATAAATCATGTTAATTTTAGACCATACTACACAAATAAAAAGTTTTAAATGAAAACCTAACATAGACAAAGCCAACATCTGGCTGACTTTCCTTAAGTAAAAAAGCACTGTTTCAGATGACAGAATAACTTTCAGCTATTTCTATATTATTAGTACTTTCTTTAATTCACGTTTTCTTTGCAATTAAGAAGGAGAATGTTATGTGTTTGCTTATAAAACTGCTAACAGGATTCAGAGAGCTTCAGAAGCCAACTCAAATATATTTTTTACACCAAAAAATAAAAATCAGGCGCTTTCTAAAATTAAGAAAGAATTCTGTGATTCTGTAGTTACAGAATATGCCCTGCATCAGGCTGCAGTCCATCGTCAAGACTGATTGCTCAAGAGAGGGAGCAGTATTCTTACCTTTCTCACAGACAGGGCAGGTGGAGGTCAGTTGGCTGTTCTGCAGAGCACGGAGCATCCCTGTCCTGAGTGCTCCCTGGATCAGTAATGAGCTGCTCAGAAGTCTGCAGTGGCTCAGTGCAGTGAGAAAAGGATCATGTGCCTGAGTGCCACCTAAGGTCTGACCTTTCCTTTGGGAAGTGAGGGAGGCTTTTTGACATTAGCTTGAAAAACAGAAGGAGTACTATAATTAACTGGGCATTTGGCTCAGGATTAGCCTCAAATAAAAGAGTTGAGTGTATGCAAAGATCTAAAATGACAATTTTTAAAAAAAACAAGCAGTTCATCCTCCCACTAAGTATTTCATTTATATTAATTTAAGAGATATGCTGTTCGTAATTAGTGCCTTCACCATAACAGGAAATATCTTCATCAACAACGGCTCATCAGCTGGTGACTTAACAGTGCAAAGCATGTTAAGTTCTGCCTCCTTCTGCCTTTTAACTATTGATGTCATTATGTTTACAATATAATTACAACACAGAAGCTGGAGATTCGAAGAGGATGAATTTTTTCCTCTGAACAAAGAAGTAGACTTCCTTCTTCTAGTCCCATGAAAACCTTGGCTTTTTCAAAATTTAGTAAATAGCCAGGGAACTGCTAAACCATGCTTTCAGGCATGAGTCAATACTTAGTACTCAATAAATACATCTCATTTTGTCTTTAAATTATTGACATGCAGAATAAGAAAAAAAGCAGGTTGTTATGTTTTTTCAGGATAAGGATCTGACCTCCTTTTTTATATTTGTTTATGTAACATCTGACACTGGGATTTTTAAGCACTCTAAAAAAATCATACAAAGCATAAAACTTGTAAACCCTTGCACACAAAAGATTTACAACACAGAAAATTCAACTGTGAAACAAAGTTTCTGCAAGAAATGTTTACCTTTTTATATTAGCTATTATCAAGAAAATGTGGTTCTTCATTGATATCAGGATATTAAATTGTCTCAAATTCATTCACACCACAAAGCAAAGGAGTGTTCTGGCATCAGCTCTATTTTGATGAATGAACAATGCTTCTTTCTTTCCTTTTTTTTTTCCCTGAGAGCAAAATGAGAAGTGGAATATGAATCAAAAGGGGGGAATATATTAAACTTTTTAAATAAAGATTTAGTGCTTCATTTTTATGTTCAGTTTTGCTGCAAACTTTATGATATTTATAGTTTTTGATTTGTTTACAGTCTCTAGCATTCGCACCCTGACATTTGTGTTTAACATAAGCCCTGTTTCCTGACACTCTCCGGAGAAAACACCAAAAATGAATAAAGACAGAAGATGCACATTTTTAAAAAGCCACTGTTGAATATGTGCAAATGGGATTTCACAACAGCCATTTCAACAAAAGACAAAATGTGATTGTTTGAATCCCTGAAGCATTTTTCTTTCCCTCCCCTTAAGACACAACCTATTTCTCGTAGTTCAGCTGAATGAATTTTATAGTGATATGGAATTGAGAAATGCCAGCATCAAAACTTTAATAAACACAATGTTGAATCTTTGAAAATGAAGCTGTCAACCATGGTTTAGCAAGCATGGTACATTTTGGAAAGAAAAATATCAGACTAACATAGAAATATTTTAAAGCCTAATTTTTCTTATAAAGTTAGATTATATTTAATACTTGGGGTTTTTTTCTATATACTGCTAACTTTATTTGCTTCCTACCCTTGGTGATGGTCCTGAAGTGCATGGTTTTCTACAGTATGGTATGTGATTGATTAGAACTGAAGTCTGACCTGCTGTGTGGCATTTCACAGTGGCTTCTCCTCTCCTCTGCAGTCTGATAATACCAGCCTGACAAAGCTTTGCCTTGATTGGTCTGGACTTACTGTTCCTTCTAAAAAGAAAGACTTTTGAGGAGTCAGAAAACCTGTCTCAGCTTTGGAATTCTTATTTTGAGAGTAACTTTATCTTTCACGATGTGTGGATGGGTTTCATAACCTTTTGGGAATTTAGTTTCCTATTTCTGAACAGAAGTTTGGATGAGAGTTTCCCTCTTCATTGGCAAAGAGAAGAAGTAATGGGATAAAAACAAACATTTTGTTATTTTGAAATAATTTTTTCCTTTACTATAGATGCTGCATAAGAAACAGTGCCCTTCATGATGGTTATTTTTTCTTAATAAATAGTAAGGTATTACATAGAGAAAATGTTGCAATATACATTATAAAGAGCAAATCATTAGAATAATACCCCCCATCTCTAAGGAAGAATTTGAGGGGTTTTATGGCTGAAGTTCCAAGGGTACCAATAATGCAATGCACAAAAAGAAGTAGAAAATATTATTTTATCTTTCACCTGAAGAAACTTCACTGTACCTAAAAAAGGGAAAAGAAAATTATAACCAACTGTTGGTTAAAGGACTAAGAAAACAAGACCAAAAAATATTTTCTCTCTTCAATTTTTACTGTAGCCTATTAAGTGTCTCATAAGCTGCTACTTCACACCTGGTTTCCTATCCTTGTGGTAAAGACAACCATCACCCACTGCCTTTAAATCCAATTTTTCTACTATTTTTTGGTTCTCTGGTTGGCTTCCCTTCCAAATAACAGTCAATTGCATATGTCACTGCCAAAGTATAGCGAAAATTTCACAGATCTGAAAACAATTTAACTCTTAAAGTTTATAAAGCAAGAGCTATTAAAAGGAACAAGAGAGTAGTTTTTTGGGGTTTTTTAGTCAGATCCCCCCAATTAATTAACTATTAGAGGCTCTTAATGCCATAATTTTGGAAGTCATAAGTTATTTAAAGTGTTCTTAAATAGTAGTGTTGGGAAGGTCTACTCTCACATGGGGTAAGTAGACTTTCCCTGTATGAATAAGAGCTTAGAAAATCAGATTAATTATTCTAATGCAAAAAATTAATGTAATTAAATTTAGAAAGGAACACTTGTATAAACAGGAGGCGCTTGGGTAATATCTGCTACGTAGTCATGATTATGAGAAGATCTGAGCCAATACAGTAGGTATTAACCAGACTGGATAGCTGCGTATCAATATGGCATCATCTGGTGCCAATAGCAGAAAAGTGAAATATTCATCAGGGAAGACACATCAAATCTCCACATTGCTGATATATGTCACTCTTTAATTGTCTTAATCAGCCTAAAACTAGATGCAGCTTGCATTACTTCCAGTGGTTTAATGTTGCCTGGTGGTGCCGGGTGGTATGATGCGATGCTGCTGCCTTCTGAGAGCGTCTCCGCAGGGAAGAGCTGCTTGGCAAAGCCAAACACACACACACACAACACACACACACACACAGGATAGCTTCTTATATGAGTTGATGGCAAGGAGACAGGGAGGATTCTTGCATGGAGTTCCACATGGTGGTTTATTGCTTGCTGGCCAGCCTTCGTGTACGAAGATCCGGGGGAGGCCTCTTTCCTTTCAGACCTTCCAGCCTGCGCACTGGATTTTTTAGGTGAGGCACAGGGCGTGCAGATCTGAGCCCACCCTTTAATCCCAAGGTTCAATCTGCCAGGCCAAAGCGATTCTGGACAGTGGCAGCTGAGGTCCTCCTCAGGACGTAGGCAGATTGCCCCCTTGCAGGGCTAANAGGGAAGACACATCAAATCTCCACATTGCTGATATATGCCACTCTTTAATTGTCTTAATCAGCCTAAAACTAGATGCAGCTTGCATTACTTCCAGTGGTTTAATGTTGCCTGGTGGTGCCGGGTGGTATGATGCGATGCTGCTGCCTTCTGAGAGCGTCTCCGCAGGGAAGAGCTGCTTGGCAAAGCCAAACACACACACAACACACAAACACAGGACAGCTTCTTATATGAGTTGGTGGCAAGGAGACGGGGAGGATCCTTTCATGGAGTTCCACATGGTGGTTTATTGCTACCGCGCACGCAAAGGGGTCCAGGAACAAGAACCAAAGGCAAAGGAGGTTCCAGGTTTAAGAATGGGGGTGGTAGGGGCAGAGAGAGAGCATCAGTACCAATGGTTTGGGGGTAGGGCCAGGGGTTACACAGGCAGGGCTAGGGTATGGGGGGTCAGTGGGGCAATAGAGAGGGGATGGATGAGGAACAGGGGTCTGTGGGGGGAGCAGGGAAGGGAGAACATCTGGAACAGGGACTGGGGAGTCCAATGGGGCTGACCAAGGGAGGAGAACTGGGGTACATTAACATAACAGAGCATGGTATCCCTGGGAGAAGCCTCTTCCTATCACCCTGACCTGGGGGATGCTTTCAGGAACCAACCTTCCAGGGGGCTCCTACAGCTTAAGACTGTTTATGGCATTATTTGAAAGATAGTTTCCACTGTCTTTCATGTTCTGGTGCTGCCAGTCTGCTACCTCTGGCTATGAACTTGTCTCTTTCTGGCTGTATGTGGCTGCACCACTGTGGAGGTACCCAAACAATTTATCAGTTTGATGTTAAGCTAAAACAATTGCACCAGCATGACAGTGTAATAAAACTGGGTCTGAAGATTATCCAATCTTTTAGGAAACTGAGCTTATCTAAAAAGAGTAATGGCTGCTTCCTTTCCCTCCTGTGGAAAGATCCCTAAATTTTTGTAGCACATATGAGATCTTCACACTATTCCTGCCACCATGAAGGAATAATTCCAAATACCAGTTACCAAAATTGCCTATTAGCAATTTAAAGGGTGAGAAAAGAGAGCATCTCAATTAGTATGATGGCAAATAAAAGAGTTAAGATGCAATCCAGTAGCTTGAATTCTCATTTTCTGTCTGCAACTGTAGTTTTCATGTGTTCCCCTCAGTGCTTCAATGTCATCTTAGATTTTAAGTGGAGTATAGGTTTGTTCTAAGTACAAAGCAAAAAAACACAAGGAGACAAAAATCACAGCAGACAGGTCATGCAACATCAAGAAAAGATCTCTTGAGACTTACAGGACATGCAATATCAAGAAAAGATCTCTTGAGACTTAAAGTCTTAAATCCCATTTTATTATTCATTGCAGAGCTGAGGTAGTCCCTTAGAGAAGAGCTAACCCTAAGGTTAGTGTTAGGTCTATGAGGACATGTAGACATACTCTGAAATGATTTATTAACTCAAGGGGTATATATGTGCAGTTACACATTTCCATCCACTCTTCCTTCAGTTTAGACACAGAACTTCATGGAGATTGTCTGGAAAAGAATCAGAAGTACGAACTGAAGAAACAGCAGTGTTTACATTATCCTTTTCTGTTGGAGCAAAGATGTGGTTGTACATCATGATCTGAATGCCAGAAAACCAAAGAACAGCTTCTGAAAGGCAGCTGCCTTCAGGGAGCTGGGTGCTCATCTCAAGGAGCCCCCTTTGCAACATCATTAGCAAAAAGAGATAGGTGAGTTTTTAAGTGGATAGCAATAGGCACATCGAGTTTTGGCTCCTAATGTTTTTCTGAGGAAGCAGGAAAAAAGCAATACTTGAGCCATCCTCATTTCAAAAATGCAATAGATGGCAGGTAACATTCACAGGCAAGACATAGCTACAGTGCTGAAAAAGGTCTTGTGAAATGGTGTAGCCTCTCCCACAGGGAGTGACACTGAGCACACAAGGCTCAGCAGGCAGGTCTGTAATCAGCTGCTTCTTCCTCTCCCCACTTCTGCAAATCTTGCCCTAGTTTCACCTAGCACGAGGCTTGTGTAACAGGCTGCTGCATTCTCACTCGTCAGCAGGATCTGAAATTGTTTAATACAGGGTTTACTGGGGAGGGGTCTCTAGAAATTTGGATTTGTAATGTTAAATCTCTAAGTGATGATGGTAAGCTCAGACAATAATGTTGCAGTCAGTAGACATAGCAGAATTGAAATGGTTCTTGCACAGCAGTATTGCTACATGCAGATATTGACATTGATGAAACAGCATTCTGGGACTGTGAACTCTATCAACAATTTACAGGCAAATGCTCATAGTAAAAGGCCTAAATATGGTCTTTATTACAGTTTCAGGTTGCTTCCCTTCATTTGTTACAGCCACCCACCTGCAATGCAGAAAGCATTCCCTCACCTTTAAGTTATCTCCATGACATAAAAATTAACACAGTGGTGAAGAGTTGCAACCATCTCCAATGAGGTTTCCACAACAGCAAATGACATTATCATACTGATTGCACTGAAGGTGCAGATTGCACTGTAAACCAGCACAGAAATTTTGTCCAAGAACAGGTGTTTTTTACAGATATCATATGGAAGTTACAACCAGCCTTAAAAGGACAACTGAAATAGTAGTGTTCTCTCAAATAGTTTTGTAATCTTAAACAAATATAGTAGATTAGGTGATGAATCATAGAACCATGTATATGTTCATTTTCCTCATATTGCACTATATATGATCCCATGAACTAGAATCTTCTAATGCTGGAGTGATGACTGATGTCTCTTGATAATCCTTGAAGTCAGTTCTCCCCAAAGACCCTTGATAAGTAGCAGAAATGGATGTCCAAAAAATGTGCTGTAACCTAACATAGTCTGAAAATCTATTATCACCTCAGTGATCAAAGCTCATCTAAACTGCAACAGAAAAAATGTTAAAGATTGTTACTGCAGATAGTGCAGTATTTTCACACTACATCTGGACACCCAATTAACTCTGTGTCTTTCAAGACACCTCTGTAAAAAAACCTACAGAATATAGCTTTTCATGTCACTGCTCTTGCTTCCTTTTAATCACTTCTTTCTCTTTTTTCCTAATTTTGGTTTACTGTCCTAATTTCTTTAACACTTCCCTTGGCTTCTATTAAGTTCTCCAAAAGGTTTATGTGCTTTCTTGCTAGACAATTTCTTCCCAGCTCCCATGGCTCTACTTTTAATAACACTGATACATTTCTCTGTGTACTTCTTGGTCTACATTTCTTCTGGGTCTCTGATTTTTCATAGTAAATGGTGACTTCTATGAAGCCTTGTTATCGCTGCCACAAATTCACAGCTGAAAGCAATCAGCCCAACTGCTAAATATGAGAGTATTACAAGATTTCCAGTGTCTTTATTAATACTAGTATATATAATTAAGTCCTTTTGTACATTTTTACAATACCTGCTGAAGATGCAAAGGACATTAAACATCAAATCTTTTTTCTTGTACCATATAATCTGATTTTTTTTCTGAAGACTTAAAATAAGATTTGCCCTACTGCTCTTGCCATTAATTTGCTGTGTGGGGCTGTCTGATGTCTATTCTTTTCCTCACATCTCCGTTTAACTGGTGATAAAAAGGCAGGGAAAATATGGGCTATGCTTAATTAAAATGTCATGTTAGTATTCTCACGACATCCTCTCCTAAAAATATGTCATCTAACCAATCAATTTGGAATAGAAGAATAAACTGAACAAGACAGGAAAGACTGATATAATGGATTGTATTGATCCAATAGTGCAGAGTACCACAATTCCGATAGACTGGAAACACATTCAGTCACTCCCATTAGATACCATAACCACTGTCAAATTCTTTCTAGAAAGGAAATCAAAGAAAACAATAAATAGATAGCCCACATGACAAAATTACTAAATGATTTTGTCTTCATTTTTATACAGTGTATGACAATAGGTCACTTGTGCTGTAATATCAATTTATTTTTGAAATAACATCAGATCATGCCAGAGCAAGCAACAGAAAGATGGTTCCTGTCTAAAAGAGCATAGCACAGATTGCACAAACAGAGGATTGTTAAAGGAAATAATGATTAAACACATTTTAGCAATCAGTGACTACAGGAATTCTATAGCCACCTTGTACTCATCACTGAGTGTTTTGCACCGACCATAATGTAGCTCTATTTTGAAAAGAGATTACAAGAAGATTAATAGTATTAATAGTAGAAAATGAGTATGATTTCTAATTTTCTTACAGAGAGTGCTTTCTCTGCATAAAGATTGTGCTGAAAGAAAGCATAATAGTGCTTATTTGAAAATTTGAGAAATGGGCAATCTAGGTGAACAGAGTTGGCAAGGTGGCACTTGATAAGATTTAAATCTGTTGTGCTAAGGAAGCATCTGCTGTGGAATGGCACCCTCACAATGAGCTCTATTAATAACTTAGATTTGCTGGTGGCATATGGTGTTACAAAAATATATTTGAATGTTCACTTAGTTGCATGCCAGACTGCCACAGAAATTAGACTTGATTAATGTTGCCAGTGGGACTACTACAGATTTTTCAAGTTGCCTCTAGTTATTCATCAGGTGCCCCACGTCACTCTGTGACATCTATGAAAGCAAGACACTTACAATATACTCACAGCCTTAGCATCCATATCAGTGCTTCTGTATCTTGACAATTTTTGGTGGGATTTTATTTTGTTTTCTTTCTGGTTTGGAGTTTTTTTGTTTTGTGGGATAGTATATTCCAAAGGTCACAGAAAAGCCTTATCATCAGGAATAAATCCAAATGCTTCAAACATGGTTCTGCTGAGGTTTGGACTGTCAGTTTATTAAGACAAGAGGCAACGGGCATAAACTGATGCACAGGAAGTTCCACCTGAATATGAGGAAGAGTCTCTTTACTGGGCATGTCACTGAGCACTGGGACAGGTTGCCCTGAGGATGTGGAGCCTCCTTCACTGGAGATATTCAAGAACTGTCTGGACACAGTCCTGTGCCATGTGCTCTGGAATGACCCTGCTTGAGCAGGCAGGGCAGGCCAGATGACCCACTACGGTCCCTTCCAATTTTACACATTCTGTGGTTCTGTAATTTCACAGTGAATTGGGCAAGTATCGAAAAAAATATCAAAATCATTTTCCTGTTCCATTGTCAGGTGACTGAGGAGACCAGCTCACCACTGAGATGTTGCTGACCCATTGGAGAACAGATCTCAATGCTGATCAGCTCCATGTATCAGATTTTGAAATGCAGTATGACTCAGATGATACATTTCAGGTCTGTCACAGTGGAGCACATTACTGAAAGCAGCTTGCAGAAGGCAGAGAGCTTAAGACATGCTGAGATACATGGGCCACACTTTATCAGACCACTTCTACCAACCTCTTAAATTATCTCAAGTACAAAACCAGAAGGGCAGTTTTACCTGTTTCAGGCAATCCTCATTGTTACAAAAGTAAAAGTCTCATATTTATGCTGGTTGACAGCAACAGACATAGAATGAAATTGCTGAGCAAAATGTTGAATTGGGGTAGATGACACACAATTCTGCACTGTGTCCTGCAGAACTTTCCATGATTAAAGATGATCATGGCAATCCCATAATGGAATACCACACCCTGTGGACATTTAAAAAAGGTTCACAAGTTATTCAGAAATTTGATGGGATTTTAATGGCTTGCCTATTTTTAATTAAGATTTAATTACTGTTTACAGAATCACACTGTCAAAAGAAATTCTTTAGGATGGTAATATATATATACGTGTGTATATATATATATGTTGCAGTCCACATCTCAGAGATGTCCCTTTCTTAGACTTCCCTATAAAAGGGGCCTTTTTTAAGAGTAAGTTCATTTCAGTTGACTTCAGTTATGAACACTTGTTATGAATATTATGCAATAATGAACAGTTATGAATATTATGAATATGAATATGAATATTATGAATAATGACACAGTTATGAATATTATGCAATATCATGAAGTATCCAGTGTAGGCTACTATAAAAACTTAACTGAAAAATTCAGGGCTTACCTAAAGCTAGAAAAGAATGCTTTCTGACTGCTTGATTCAGCTCTTGGCAGCAAAATTCCTATACTGATCCTTCACAGATCACTGGTAATAATTGCCCCACCTGGGGTTTGCTGGCATTGAGGCACAAGTTCATGAGGACTGACTTCACACAGGATATTTTGTTTTTCTTGCAATTAACTTTAAAATTTTCAACCATTGCCTTCAAACTGTCTTCTGGCATCATATGTGTTTAAGGGTAAAACACAGAAGAGTAATTTGAGTAAGACTTAGAGTCAAATTTAGCTTTTTTTATCTCTTCAGTGCAGAAGCTGTTGAAGGCAAAAAGAATTTCCAGATCTGGGCTAAATTTTAATAATTTATTTAGAAAATAAAATATTCCCTTACATGTCTTTTAAACAAATACTTTCTGCTGTTGTTGTTATTTAAATTTTCTGTAATTATTTACAGTAAAGAAGATTATAGAGCAGTCACAGCACTACAGGACACTATAAGGGAAATCTCTCTGCCGCTTCCTTGGGTAGTTTGGATGTGGCTGAGTGTAGTTCAGGATTTTCAGGTAGTCCTGTGAGTACTGGTATGGTTTCTGTGAAATCAAGAGTAGCCTCCATATTCAGAAACTACAATGATATTTCATGGCTTTGAGTCACATGGCAAGATTGGACAGCACATGCAAATATGCACAAACAGAAATTCTGCATTCAAGGTGACCCGATCATGATTCTTCATAGCAGTATGCAACATTTCTCTCAATTCCTTAGATTCTAAGGACCAAGGAGGCACTGTCACAAAAGCAACAGCTTTCAAAGACCATTTCTGTTATGGAATTAGCTCTGCAATTATATTGTTACAGCTGAAGTATGTAAATTCATTTCATAGTTCTACTTGAAACTAGCAATGTCCAGCATTCAATGATGTTGTCTCTTCTCTTGTACTAGTAGCAAATGATCTGGTGGTATGCAAGAAATGTGAATGTGTCTGTTGATATCCCCTAGATACAGACACTGAGAGTGTTTCTTCCTTGTTTCTATTCTGTCTGCAAGGTAGCTGCTTTCTTTTGAGTATAAAAGGTTCCTGTAAAAAGTCAATCTATATATTCACAATAAATATTGTCTAAGATGTAGGTTGTATGCATGTTCTGCCAAGCCCATGATTATTAGGCATTACTAATTTCATTTTATTACCTGCCACTATATTAGCACAATGCCTCCCCACACCCTTTTAATTCCTAGAAAGGTCAGTAACAATCACATCCAGTGGAAGTTTGTCACAGACCACCAGGTCAGAGTAAGGAGTAGGATGCTGTCTACTATTAATAACCTGAGGATATCCCTGTATCACAGAATCACAGGGTAGTTGAGACTGGAAAGCACTTCTGGAGATCATGTAGTCCAACTCTCCTGCCAAAGCAGGGTCAGGTAGAGCAGTTTCCTCAGGTCTGTGTCCAATCAAGTATTAAATTATCTACAAACATAGAGACTCCACAGCCTATCAGAGCAGCCTCTCACACTATTTGATTACCACTAAGTATTTTTATCTTTCCTTCCTGTATTTCCACATACGCCCTTTGCCTTTTGTCCTGTCACTGAACACCACAGAAGAGAGACTGACTTCAACTTCCTTACTCCTTTCATGAGGCATTTATACACATGGCTAAGAGTCTCCTGAACCTTCTTTTCTCCAGGCTGAAAAGTCCCATGTCTCTTATTCCCTCCTTGTATGGCAGGTGTTTTCTTTTCCTCAGTCATCTTGTAGCCCTGCCCTGGACTCTACTCCAGTAAGATCCCATCTTTCTTGTGGAGCCCAGCACCAGACCATAAGTTCCACATGTATTTCACTATGGTTGACTATAAAGGAAGGATGAACTCTCTCATTAACCCTCTTCCTAATGCAGCCCAGGGTGTTGATGGCAGCTTTTTCAGCAAGGAGAGATTTCTTGCTTGTGTTCAAGCTGATGTCCACCAGGAGCCCAGGATCATTACTGCCCAACTGCACATCAGCCCATTGGCCCACAGCCCGCCCTGGGACCAGGGCTTATGACTCCCTGTCTGGAAAACATGACATTTCTCCTTGTTGAACAGATTACCATCTTTCATATTCTCAGCTGTTCTTGGAGGGCTTCAAGCTCTGACCAAGCCCTGAGAAGCCAAGTCTGGCCCCAGAGCTTCTTTGGGCAGCAGGTTGGACTACAGACCCTCTGAGATCCCTTCCTGCCTGAGTCATCCTGTGGTTCAGTGACACATTTCCTAACTCAGGGTTACAGACAGTGTTGCCATTCACGACACAGCCTGGTTTTCTGAGGAATGTGTTGACTTGAAAACAGAGGATGTGTATGAGGGACATATAAAGAAAAAGAAAAAATTGTTCTAATAGTATGTACTTTCCATTTGCTGCAGAATTCACCTGGGACTTAACCAAATAATAATTTCAAAAAGGGAAATTTGATTACAGTGTGCCTACTCAGTTTTTCACACCGTTGTTTTTCTTAATTTAATCTGTTGCAAATATAATTTCCTATATCTTAAAGAATAGCACCAATAAGGATATCTAAAACTATGTTTCACCAGTTTCACACATTATGTCTTACTACAGTGGATTAATAATTCTGCATAACTCTTCCTAAAATATGGGATTTGTATTGAATTTTTTCCGGCCTTGAGGACTTTTTCCCCGTTTGTTCCATCTCTCTAGAGAGATATTTATTACACTGAGAAGAACTGATGTAAACCATAATTTTTCACCTCAGGAAATAGACTGTACAGTGGTTACTGTACTACTATAAGATTTAACTCTCTTCACTGCTACACCTGAAACTTAAATAAGTGACTTTTCTCCTCTTTTCCTTGGTTTCCAATCTGTAGTACTGATATAGCCTCAGTTTTGTGTCTTTCAGGACTGATGAGAACAGGAAGATGTGACAGCAAAGAAAACAATTTAAATACATAAGGAGGAAAAATGCAAAAACTGAAATTTTATACTGTAAGTGAAATCTAATGTCAGCTTAAATGCCAACAGAAAATAATATAGGTGTTTTTTATAATATTTACAGCTGACTTATATGTAACTAAGGGAGTTTCCTACAGCACCTACAATTTACTGGGCTAAGTGAGTAGGATGGTAAGTTATAAAAATATTAATAGCACCTCCTTCATGAGATCACATGAAAGATTACTGCATGAAACTCTGACATTTTTCCAGACACATGGAAAGCAGAGTTCATTAAAAAAACACTGCTGTTCCAAAAGCAAGATATCAGCAAAGATTTTTTTTCCATAAAACCTTGTTTGTGTTGTTATGAATCATTATTTCAGAAATGCACATCTCTAGTATAAAATGCTCATTTGCCTGGTTTGAATGATATAAAGATAACCATAAGCATGAAATTTCTTTTGATTGATTGAAAAGGCTGAAGAAGTGCAACTAAATCTTTTCAGCTGAGACCGGTGTAACATCTGCTTTGTCTGCAAATTGTTTCCTTTAACAGTTTGTTTTAACGAGTTGAAGCTTCTTACTTCAACTACTGGGGTTTTATTGTTGTTTTAGCTGGAGGAGAGGAGTGGGCTGTGATACTTTCTCACTCGATGGTATCTTTTATGAAAATTAACCCATGTATGTACAGACAGTACTTATATAGGTATTTCCCTTTGCATCTACACAGTTACTAAAAGAAGCAAGTTTAAAAACAGCAGAAATACTTTAATATGTTTAGTGAGTTGTTTTTTTTACCCATAATAACATTTAACCACCGCCTTGAGCCTTAAATGTGAATATGGAAAAATTACCAACCAAATAGGTGTCAGAATGAACTCCCTTTTCAGTGCTTTGCTTGCTTGATATATTTTGTTTTCATACTGAAAGAAAAATGACATAGAGAACAAAAAATGGTTTGTCTCACTCTAAATTGCTTGCAAGTAGCTATAGTAAGGTTACCAAAGAGCAGGGAAAGTGCAAATTATGGATACTTTTAAGTTGAGGACTGCTGTGGGTCACCAAAAAAGTAAAACTCTAGTGAATGCCCACAGGAAGAAAAATTAATCATAGCTGTCTTCGGTACAGTCAGGGGATCAATCACAGAGGATGCACTCACCAAAATCACGGAGAGGGCTTTACTCTTCGAGTAGTTCTAAATCTGGTCCCCAGTTGTCAGTGACCATTAGCAGTTGGACTGCATTAAGAAGGAGCCTTCTGCTCTAGTTTCTGAGACCAAACTTATTCACACACTCAGAAATGACTTGTAATATCAAGAAAAACTGTGGAAATCAAAGGCCAGCTTGGAGATTTGCTTGAAAGTTACACTTGTGACCCTAACCTGAAGTGCTGGATAGACTGACATATTGTCTTTCTAATTCTTTTAGTCTCAGAATGATGCTTGAAAGGATTATTTCTGATAAACTTATCATCCATTCTAGAAGTTTCTCTCCTGAAACATTTTGGTGTCAGTCTGCTTTTTAGATAGTCTCCAAGAAACAAACTGTATTTTTTTGAATTTTGAGAATGTTCTCTTTGATGCAGGTCAATAGGCTATACAGGCTTTCAAATATTATAGTTCAAGACCAATATTTTCAAAAAAAGAATATTTTAGATGTGAGCTTAAAAATGCCCAATGTCTACTGAAGGCATTGGTTACTTCAGTTTCAGTTAAAAATAGTGGTAGTTTTATATTTACCCCTTAATTTGCCAAAAGAATTTGCATTGTGGCTCTGTGTCATTAAGGAAAGTACGAATCTGTTTTCTTCTCCAGTGCAGCTTCCTGAGTTTTTTCTTTCCCTAAAAGGTTTTTAAAAATTAGTGAAGGAGTCAAGTAGGGAAAAATGTAGGGAATTTATTCTTTGGTTTGTGGTTGTTTTTGTATGTTAGTTTAGTTGGTCACTTTCTGTATTATTTTTTTGTTTGATATACTAATTCTTGAGAAAATATAAAATATATGAAAGAAATCATAGAATGGTTTGAGTTGGAAGGAACCTTAAAGATCATCTAGTTCCCAGCCCCCTGCCATGGGGAGTGATGCCTTCCACTCGAAGACTTTCAGGGAAAGGGTGTCCAAAACTTCTCTGGGCATCCTGTGCCAGCACCTCGGCATCCTCAGAGTAAAGAATTTCTCCTGAAATCTAATCTAAACCTACACTTTTTCTGTTTTCATGTATGATCCCTCATCCTATCACTGTATGCCCTTGTAAAAAGTCCCTCTCTCGCTTTGTTGCCAACCCCCTTCAGGTTCTGCAAGACTGATACAAGGATCTCCCTGGAGCCTTCTGTTCTCCAGACTGTTCCCCAGGTCTCTCAAGGGAGAGGAGCTCCTTACTTCTGATCATCTCCGAGACCATTCTTTGAACTCACTCCAACAGGTGCATGTCCTTCTGTGGAGGCCCCAGAGCTGGATGCAGCACTCCAGGTGGGATCTCACAAGAGCAGAGGGGCAGAATGGCCTCCTTTTCCCTGCTGACCATGCTGCTTTTGATGCAGCCCAGGACATATTTGACTCTCTGGGCTGCGAGTGCACATTGCAGAGTCACATTGAACTTTGCATCCACCAACAACACCAAGTCCTACTCTTTAGGGTTACTCCCATTCTACAGCCTACACTTGTCCTTGCATTTGTATGCTGTCTTTAGGGGTATGTTTTCCATCCTTGGCTAGGAAGGTGTTGTCAGTGACAACCTCTGTAAAATTACAGCAAAACTACTTGGCTACAACAGATCATATAATAAGAAAAGGAAGCCTAATTTGTTGCTTTAAGGCTTCTCTCTAATGCACTATATTAATTACACTTCTAGTCAAGGGTGGTTCTCTATTTCATTAGAAATATGATTACAGTGTAAGCAAAAATGAAAGCAATATGTTAATTGTTGGGTTATTTGAGTGGGTAAAATCACCTACTAAGAATAAGCTAGCAAATATTATTTGTTCTAAATTATTAATACACTCAGTCTGACTGAGATTGTACATAAACAATCACAACAGGATTGGGGACTTTAGGGGACTGGGTAAATCTCATTCAGTGTTTGTGACATGGACCCACTTTTACTTGTACCTTTCAGAGGTGATGAACCTTGTAAATGATTTTCAGCAAACTGGTGGACAGAAACTAAAAAACTATTTCCATCTTAACTTTTTCAATGCATTTGCTTATTTGAAGACAAAGTGATCATTTTTCTTTCCTCTGACTTCTTCTTTATGTGGTAAAGCTATTTTATTGCTGCTGGCAAATGCAGAGTATATCATAGAGTTCACAGGAATAGCTCTGCCAGACATGAAACTGGAATTAACTCCAGATCAACTTATACCTAATGCAGTGGCACATATTTAGAAATCAGGTATCAGTTTCAATTAGAGAAACAAATTTGACTACAAATTTTCCCATGATGTTGTTCAGTCAAGTGTATAATTTGATTTTTTACATTCATTATAACATATGGTTAGAAGTGTCACATATGGTTGGAAGTGTCAGCCAAAAGTCAAATGGCCATTCTTCCCTCACCTCATATCCCAGTTGTCCTGATATTTTAATCATTTTCTAGTCTCCCACTGTGATGTTGGAATATTTCTGCTAGGATTTTCATATGCATATATACATATTTATGTGGAAAGTATAATTTAATAAACGGTTAACGCACAGATTCAAAAACTGGCTTTGAAGTAAGGAACAAACCTGCATTTTTCATATCTGCATCAGGAGTTGTCAGTGTTTATTTTAGTCTAATTTATTCAGTACACCATGGCTTACAAATTCTTTAGACATTGAACAGATGAAGCCTTAAAAATACTTAAATGGAATGATTAAAAATAATCCTCATGTACTGTCACTGTCCTGAATATTACTACAGTCTCAGAACCTGTAGGTATTTTATTCAATATATGTGTGTTATCCTGCCTGAGGTGTCATGTATCATCTATGAAATACAGTCCTTAGTGGAAAAGAGACAATCAGTCAACACTGTTACTAGTTAGAATTAATATTTTCAGTATTTTTAGGGTGATCTGTTGTCTAATTGCTATTAGAATGTTTGCAAATTGTGTACAACTCTATCCACGACATCTTTGAAAATTTTATCTACAACTTCCTGAAAAGCAGTCAAGCTGTACTTTGTTTATTGAATAAAAGAGGAATTTGCCATAATATTTTCAGAAATCTACATCAATCTGGACCAACTTTTTGGCTGCATGCAATGTAAGACTCTAAATGAGGTGTTACATTTGGCTGTTAAAATTGCTGTGAAAGCCTTCTTTTAAACTTAGTTGTTTATGAACATCACAAGAAATAGAGTCTTTTATTCATTAATTTTTTCTTCCATTCTCTCAGGCAAGATTGTCAGATGATGAATAAAAAAAAATAGACTATATGCTTAGAGAAAGGAGGAGTGAAAAAGGCTTGAAAAATGTGAAAACATAACTAAATATAGAATATTATGTTTTCCCATCTTCTCTTTAAAAAAATTGCCATATTTTACTTCTATATGACAGCGCGTTTAGAAAAGTGTTAACTTAATTTTCAAGTTGTCCAATTCTGTCTTTTGCACTAGTTCACATAAGACAAAAACTGATTTATTTTTGTCCTGGGGTGTTTCACTTATTTTTTCTATGGTTTTTTTTCTTAACTGAATGTTAAAATGTTGAAATGTCATGGTGTTTTCTTAACAGAGAGTTCATTATTACTGGAATAAGGACAGAAGCTATAGATAGAAAAGAAAACTTGCATAATTACTATTGAATTCTAATATATTATTTACATTGGCTTTTTCTTTTGCATAATTTGCTATTAACTGGTGTATTTTGCTATAAAAAGTTCTACCTAAGCTGATTTAGCCTTGGATAGCCTTGGATGATTCTGGATTCGGGCTTTTTATGAAAAATATTCATTATGAAATTTGCTACAACCTCGATCTGGTACTATTGGCTTGTTTTTTGAATGAGCCAAGAGCAGGCCAAGTGAAATATAAAATTCAGTTTAAAATGATAAAGTATATATATTTAGATATATTTTAAAATTTTCTTTTGTACTCCTCCAAATCATTAGATTTCTAACCCATGGGGTAGGAAGAGCCCATTCCTGGTGCAATGTGGGCTGAGACTGGTGATTCTGCTCTCTCCAGCTCTTCTTCCTTCTCTGGAGAAGCATTCCTCACTGTGAAAAGTGGTGTGGTTATTGTTTCTTCAGCTAAGTCTGAATATCAGCTCAGCCTCATCCTCTGACATAGCACATCCACAGTGTAGTTTCTCTAAATTTATCTTTCTACCCAGTGTACTGAGTCCTTCTGAACCTTCCAGCTACTGTGTCTTCATCAGCACAATGCCAATACATGATCTGGCTGAATACCGTGATCATCACTGCCTAGCTTCACTCACAAGGAGTGACAAGTCAGACCTCTCACTTGTCATGTTTCTTAGACACAGCACAGACCATCTGAAGAGTATTCTTTTTTGAGCAGTACTCAGGTGACAAGCTGTATTTTTAGCTGTTGACCTTTTGTCAACAGATCAAAATGTCTCTGGAAAATCTTCCATCTACAGACAGCTGTGTGAAGAGAAAAAAGGACGGAGATGATTTCCAGGGGAAGAAAGAGGGTGGTAGTCTTTCAGCCTCATGGGCAGAGGGCTTACAAAGACATTGCCCAAAACCACAACTATTTGCTGTTGACAACAGAGGTACATACAGGATCAAAAGTCTTTCTCATGGAGGAATCTACATGTTATAGACATAATTTCTTCAGGATGAGGTGCAGACATCAGATTTAGACTGATGAGGAGCGGGAGATAGGAGGAGAGGTGGTAGTGAAAGAAGGTAGGTTTAGATTCAATATTAGGAAGAAATTCTTCCTGGCATAGGTGCTGACATGACAACCTGACATGGCTCAGGTTGCCCAGAGAAGTGGAAGCCCCACTCTTGGTAGGATGGGGGCTTTGAGCAACCTGATGCAGTGGAAGGTATCCCTGTCCATGGCAGAGAGGAGGGAACCTGACGTTCTTTAAGAACCCTTCCAACACAAAGCATTCCATCATTCCATGTCCCTATGATCAGATATGAGATGTAAAACAGGCAGAGTTTCTCACTTCTGAGCTCCCCAAAGAGATAGGGCAGACCTGACCCAGAGACCTGCTCAGCTGCTGCAGCAGAGGCCAGTCACTGGCCGTGTGGGAGGTCCTGTCTACCCTGCATGCTCCCCAGGTGATGCTTTCAGTTTTACAGAACTTGTTTGATGCTTGCCGGCCCTGGGTGCTTTTACAGAATTTGTTTCATGCTTGCCATCCTTGGGTGGCTGCCTTGGTTCTCACAGGAAACAGAATTGGACCATTCTTTCTAAATACCGAAGTAATTCCCCTAAATAAGCAGGGTCTCACTCTTCAATTTTTTTTTTTTTAACACAGTCAGCTAATTATTTGGATGACATCTTTCAGATTACATATTTCAGAAAAATACTAATACTTCTCAGGAGATTTCCTTTTGGCAGTAGATAATGTTAGCAATTTTTTGGTTCAACACAGAATTATGCTTGGTTGTTAAATGAATTTTTTCTCCCAAAAATTTTAAGAAGCAGTCTACTAGGGTTTTTTTTCTGAGGAATCTGAATTTTTTTAGCTCTGAACTCTACATGCATTTTTATAAACCCTTCAGATTATTATATACAAGTAATTGATCTGGAATTTCTGGACAGATTTTAAGTGCACAAAAATGTTTGATGTGTTTCCCTAGTGAGATACCAAGTTCATATGAAATGCCCAATAGTAGGGAATTATCCCACAAAGTACTTAGACTTGATAGTACCAAAATTTGATTTTATCTTGGGCAATCCAGAATGATGTTTCTTTAAACTTGCTTCTAGGTATAGTCCTTTTATTTCCTGTGGCCTTCCATTACACCTAAGCAAGCATTTATCTTGGAACAAAACTAATATGAAAAGTGCAGTTTTGGGGTTTTTTTTGCTTTTTTACAAATTCTTTGTTCTTGTTTTACAGACCTAGTGGAAAGGTCTACAGCAGAGAAAGACCAGATGTGGGGATATTTCTTGGAGAAGCCTGGAGGAGGTACTTAGAAAAAAGGATTTTTTTGCTGTCAACTTGCATGGGAGGAATCCATATATTACTGGTAAAGGTAAGATCTTTCCTACTCTCACAACAAAAAGGAAGCCACAAGGTGACATTAGCACAGCACTAAGCTGATGGGTTTGGCTGCTCCAGAGCCTTTGCCTGTCTTCCGTTTTTCAGCACCTTTTCAACTAAAAGCCCAGGTAAAATGTCAGATAGGAGTGAATGCAATGAATATACAAAACCTGAATTTGAATGGCCTTCAATGTACCTGGTCTGCTTACTCTTGATTCTTGTATTCATTCCAATGGACTTTTACATATAAGATAAATTAGGAAAAGAGGCCGTTGCCTCATTGCAATGAAAACTTGATTTTATTGCTACAAAATATCTGACTTGAGGATAAGAAATATGCTATTTGTACATAGGACAATTAAAACAAAAAAAATGAGTAAAACCTACAAATTACGAAAATATATCAGAGGCATTCCTCACTTTATGTAGAACCATAGACACCCTCACCGCTGAGGGCAATGCTTTCTGAAGGTGATTTCTGAAGATGATCTTGGGTTTTAACTTTTATATTTTTCAAATCCTGTACTGCTAGTGTAACTGATGCACTAAAGGTGCTACAGACAAAGAAACCTTTCAGTTTTTTGAAGTTGAAAAGTGATATGTTTATTTTGCATCGCTGGACACATGTGAGGTCACCCTCCAAAAACCATGTGCCAATTTCTAAAGCATTGGCTTTCCTTATATTCACAAAGGTCTTACATATTCATCTAAGTCACCTGAGATGCCTATACATATGCATCACCTGTCCCCGCTCTGTATTAAAATGAGCTGAATGTTCATTATGGTTGCGCAGTTCTTCCTTTAATTTGGGTCGGTGGTCTCTTGAAGATGAAGTCAGATGTCTTCCTCTTTACTTTGTCCCACTGCCAGGTCTTCTTGACCCTTGGTCATGATCCAGGCTTCGTCTCCTGGCCCCAGCTCTCTTGGAGGACAGTTGTGTTCTTCAGTTCCTGCCTTTTTACAATGCTAAATGTCCTCCCTGTTGCTTCTGAGAACATAACTGAGTCAAATACATGATATATTTTCTTTGCTCCAACTGCTTCCACTATTCCTATATGCTAATAATTAAACCCTAGTTTCTTGCTTCTACCTTGCTAGCTACAGTATCAACTTTTAATTCTTTTTAACCCTTGGTTCATAACTCTGAAGTTTCCTGTAGCTCGTTAAGTGCTGTTCTCTTATTCTCAGACAGAAATAACAAAGCCTCTCTAGCTTGCTCTCCTAGGACACCCAGACTGTCCTAGGCCCAAGAGCTGTAAACTTTCATCTTGGGGAGAGGTGGGCAAGCCTGGGGAAATTCCATCATTGGCTGGGTTCTGGTTGGTGAATTTATGTTGATATATAAATGTGAACAACTCGTGAGCTGTCATCCGTGGTTGCATCCACTGAGGCAGGACCCCCTGGACATTTCAAATAAATACTCCTTTATTCCTGTCTAGTCTCTGCTTCTAGGTAGCCATTTGAAGCATCAAAGGGACATGAAGTCTACCAGCACTGCAGCCCCTGTGGGCTCTGTGCCTCCACCTCTGTCCCACCTTGTGCCTCTTAGGCAGCTCCTAGGGAGGAACAGCAGCCTCTCCTCAGTATTGGCAGGGGGATGTCTAGTCCAAAAAAAACAATACTGAAAGCAATTAAGGCTTATTGGGTGAAAAAAGTGTTCTAAAAAAGGGTGAGATCATACATTTTTCTTGACAGCAATTTTATCTTTCCATTTTAACACACACATTCACATGTAGATGCCACCAGGATATCCAGTAATGAGTAAGATCACTGGTAGATGCAATGTGACCTTACTGAGTTTTCACAGGAATCACGTCTGTATCAAGCTAGCTGTCTTTTGTTGTGCGACCAATTGTGCATTTTTCTTATGCCAAGTCTGTTTTGTGTTGTCTATAAACCAATTCATCTTTCCAAATAATTCTGTTTGTGAAATTTCGGCATTTCTCTCCTGCAACATGCTTTGTTATTTGTTCTCCCATATTGCTAACAAAAAAAAATCTTGGTGCAAGCTTTGAAGTCTTTCATTTGACTTGAGAATTTTGCAAGTAATTTTCCTTTTCTATTAGAAATGACACCTATATATTGTTGCTTAAGCATCAACATAATTATTTTTCATCTTTTTTCTTATGTCTATGCTATTTTTACAATATCATTTTTATTGTGACAAAGCAGACTTTGTTTGGAAAAGAAAACCAAAATCGCCACCAACAAAAACCTCGACCCAACCCTTCTTGTTTTTACCAGCCATAAAGTTACTTCATGGTGCATGAGGGAAAGCAGGTATTGAAGAACTTCATAGATGAAATAATGTGTTTGTCCACTTCGCCTTTATTAGAATGGAAAAACTCCAAAAGAAATATGTGGGGTTTCAGTTTTATTGCTCCCTGTTTGATTTTGTCTCTAAGTTCTTAATAATTTAATCTACCTCATTGCTTTAATGTAGGTAATTCTTCAGAAATTCTACAAATAAAATCTTATGTTGAAAACCTAAATAGCTCCTTTAAATAAACAGGGATGTCAATAAAACCTTACTAAAAATAAATTAGCAATTAAAAATCCAATTCAGCAAAACATCTAATTACATACTCGCTTTAAGCATGTGTTTAATCTATAAATCCTGATGGAATTTAAGCAAAAGTTTTGAAGTTAAGAAATTATGGGTCTAAACGAATAATTTCTTAATTGCTATAAAATCGTAAAATAATAATATACTTTCAAGAAAACTAAAACAGAAAACAAGGGAAACAAGACAAATAATTCATCAATCGTTCTGCCTTGCTCAAGATAAAAATAAAACCCCTGAACATGTACGTTTACATGTCTATATTTTGTGGGTGAGAGTGTTTTTTCACTTTCACTAAATAGGTTTTAGGGATATGATAAAGGAGCTGAAAAAAGGTAGAAAAATTATTTCATTCCAAGTTGATTTAACTTTAAGAAAAAAGATCCACTGACAAACTGAATTTGCGTACAATTTTAGATATATTAAAAGACAGATTTTTGAATCAGGCCTGCATCCATTTATTGGTATAAATTTTTTTTGCTAACCAGTAAAATACGCTGATTTTGGACAGAAGCAATGTGTTTGTGGGGCATCAGATGGTCAGAAATTAAACTTCAACCAGATTTTTTGATGCAGTGTTCCCATGGAGTCAAAAGATATAGCCATAACACAAAATATTTTTTTCTTCCAGGGAAAAATCCCACAAATATTTGTATCTTTATATTTTCAATTGCACATCAGCACTGAAATTTCACAGGAAAATGCAGATAACAGCAGTGTTTTTTAATTATCACAGTGCCTGGAAGCTCCCAGCATGATTACTAGACTAACTAAGGCTGAAAACCTGTAATATGGCACCGTAAGATTTGCCCTCTTTTTTGAACTCGTCTTAGGGAACTAAGGTAGTCACACCAGTCCTACTGTGTGTTGGTAATTTTATTTACCTACATGTTGAGATGTGAACTGACATAGCTGCATGCTTGAAGACTTGGCTGTCAGGCAGGAGATCAGATCAAGAGGACAGCTTCAAAGATAAGGACAATCTTACGGAATTCTTATCTGGATAAATGTCAATTATTCAAGCAGAGACCATAGAAACTCTCAAAGTTGGTATCACAAGGTGACTGGGCACCAAGCTGATGCTCCTTTCATGTCAGATATTTGATGTCTCTCGTTATATAATCCATACCTGCTGCAACAGCAAGTTTGTCCATATATCCTATTTTATAACCCATTTTACTTTTATTGCCTCCTGGGGCTACTAAGCAAACAGCAAGAACAGGGAAAACTTTCTGGCTGGTATATGTGAAGTCTTCAGACACTCCAGAAGTTCCTTCACAGCCTGTCTCACTTTACAGCAGCTATGGATGGAAAACAGCAACCCCTCTATAAACTCAACTGTAAGTAATGACCTCCATATGCCTAAATAGCTTGAGGAATATTAGCTCATTAGTGAAGATACTTAAATAGTGTGGTATGTGCAATACTTACATTCAAGTGAGTTTTTACCAGAAAGCTATGCCATATTGCAAGTTACACAATTATACTCTATACCATTAATAGAACAAAGAGCCTTTTAAACTATGATGTACATTCAAGCTTTTGCTTGATTAGTTAAGGGAGATATTTGTTCCTGGCCCATTATAAGCTCTGTGATTGTGTATCAATGATGATAAGAAACTTTCACTGAAGTAAAGCTTTTGCCTGCCTAAAGATGACTTCATTTTGTGATACAATAAGTGCCAGTAGCTCCTGTTACAAACAGCACTAATTTCTTTGTTTTCAGTTAGCATTAGTCAGGTATATGCACCATCAGAAATTAGAATTTATTAAAAAGAAACCAGAATTTATTAAAAAGCATATAAAATAGAAATTCTGAGCACTTGGTGATTTAATGTAGATGTTCTTTGCATAGTTTGTTCAGATGATCAAGGGAACAAGAAGAATTCACTCCTACAGAGACCATAATAATTGTAATACTCATCTTGAAAAAGTAACAGCTTGAGCTAGTCCAGACTCTGCAGCTCAGTACAAATCTGAAAACTGAGTCTGTTTTTGCAGGTTTGGTTCTGGAGTATAGACCAAGCTGAGAGGGCTGTTCTGTTGCTTGGTTTGGCTTTGATGCTTCTCTTAACCAGATTCAGATGAAATATATTTTGGTAATATGCAGATGATGCAGTATCAGATTATTTTATTAAGATGGGCCCGAGGAGAAAACCATTTAGTGGTGCTGAATGCAAACATTCTGTGATGTTGAATGTAAGTTTGAGGAATGATTTGTCTTTAAAATTGCTTTTATCTAATCTTGAAAAACATTTTTTAGCATCTCGATTTTTGCACCTTGACCTGCCCTATGTGCCTGTCACAGACACTCTTTGATTATCTGAGTTACCACTTCAAAGCCAAGGAATCTATCAAAGGCCCACGTGTATGCACCAGCCTCCAACATATAAGCACTATGAATGAAATTTCAGTATGAAATACAGAATACGTGGTTTAAAACCAGAATGATTTGCACAATGTATGAATATCTAGCCAAATATCAAGTTTATAATTAGAATTACTATTCTTTAATTCCACTCCACTCTCAATTTTCACCCCTTCCTCTTTTAGTCACATTATTTAATCCTCAGTGTAGAATTTTCTGTTCCTTCATGTCTTCAAATAATCAGAGAAGTTCACCTGAAGGCCAGGGTTGGCACAATAGTACAATTTAGCCATGTTCTCCCCCAGCCAAATGTGAATTATTTTTTCCCTTGCATTTGAGCTTATTCTCCATTATCTCAATGTAATTATTCACTAAATACATCCATAACAAGATTTTTTTTATTCTAAAAAAGTAGCTAGCATTATTCACTTTATTTGAAAGTACATTTTGGACTCTGATTTCCAAAATAATATTAATATGAAAAATTGCTTTATATTAAAAAGCAAACAAACAAACAACACAGCCTGCACATTGAACACTAGGCTCTGTCACACACACATCTCTCTGCCTACCATAAGACATTTTTATCCCAGGTGATGTCTCTAATTGTAATTTCTTGTATTTTCTGTTTTTAAAAATAAGCTTTCCCAATTTTAGTGTTTGATGAAGTTAAGTGTATGCTTTTCTAATCAGTGTAAGATAGGAACAGAAGAATAATTACATGGCAGAATGAAATAGTCCAGAACTGGCAGAGGGTTTCTATATGTAGTAGTAGACTAACGAAAATTTTGGAATAAAATTTTATATATCACGGTGTGATGATTAAGGGTAGCTTCATAATTAATTAAAAAGATAGAAAGGAGGTGTCTTTCCACTGAAAAACTATCATTAAAATCATTCCCTAATTTCTTTGGGGAGAAGGTGGACAAGGTTTCTCAAATTAGTATATAGAAGGAGTAGGCCCGACCTTTTGCTTATTATTTGCAAAACGTGGTCATGTGTTTTTCCAGACAAATAATCAGTGAAGCCAGCATGTAGCCAGGAATCATTGCAAATACCTTTAACATGGCCCTAGCCAGTTAGCTGAGTGATATGAGCTCTTAAATGGCAGTTCTCTCATTGCTCTCACATAAGATGTGTGATAAGCTGTCTGCTACATAAACCACCTACACTATATTTCTCATGTAGGTTTCTTAACTCAGAGAGAGCCTAATACAAGTAATGATTACAAATGGTTATATCAGCCTTACCCTCTTTTCATTACCCCAGGATGATTTTCACCAGTCAGGCTGATGACTGAAAATTAAGTCAAATGTGCTTTTTAAAGAGCAGATATCTAACTTGAAGGTGAACTCTAATCTCACTAGAATTCTTGTAAGGGAGCAAAACTTCTGAGGGACAAAAAAGCAAGCTGAATGAAAACTTCACTTTTATATCACATATGAGTGAGTAGTATTAGAACTGCAGTTACTACTATTTAACAATTATTAAATATATTAATCCATCATAGATTCACATTTTTCTCCCTAGAAGCTGGAATAATTGAAAATAAAGTGTTGTATTCTGTTTCTTGTGTAGGTCCTCTGTTTCAGGGGAGGCCATGCATGTCAGAGTGGATGTTCAGGCCTTCAGTCTGAGAAAAAAAGAAAGAGTGGATATTCCAAATTTCATTCTTCAACAAAGAGAAAACACTACAACTTTAGATATCAGTGTGCCTTTATAAAAATACGTACACATATATGACACACAGAAGTCATGGACAGGAATAATCAATCACATGCTAATAAACTTAAATTCATTATTTTTGGGGTAGTCCTAGAAGAAAATGTTGAATAACAACATACTCTCTCAGATGTCCTTGCCTTCTTTCAAAGCTGCACTGCACAATGAATCAAGTGTTTGAGAACTTCTATAACAAACAGAAATGTAGTTTCTCACTAGAGCATGCAAGTTGGGTTTCAAGTTAACATGAGGCTGATCCCCTCTTTCTCCTGGCAGGAATGGTGTCCTGACCAAGATACCATCTCCTCTTAGAATACAGTCATTTGTAAACATAGAAGAGGATGTTGTGTTCTAGGTAATTTTGGAACACTTACTTGGTTTTAACCTCCAACATGTAACTCTCACACCTTGAATTCTTCTCAGTACTAAAAATACAATGTAGAGTTCTAAATGTCTTCACTCTTTGGAACTAATTTTATTTTTTTAATATGTGATATCTCATTATTTTTATAAAATTCTTCACTATTTTCATGAACCTTTATCGCAACCCATTTTACTTTGGTTAGGTTTCATATAATATATTCAAAAAAATAGAGAAGAGAGTGGAAACAAATCAGATCAGAATCATTATCCTTCAACATCTCCTCTGAAATTCCATAATAAGCAAACTGCTATTGGCAATCTGTTCTTGCTGCACTGCTCCATTATATCTTGTCAGTCACGTGCTCCACTTACCATAATCTTCCATACAAGTTCAAATTCCATTCAAATCTAACTGAAATAACATACATAGCATTTCTGAGAAATTATATACTTCAAGCTGTCTGATATGCCATTACTAGAAAAAAAACCATTTTTATTCCCTTTTTAACTAGAAAATCAGCTGTAGGGCTCTCTCATTCAAAACAATTTCAAAAGTTCCTGAATCCCAGCATAAAAGCTTTACATAAAAAATGCCTAACATTACTGGAGGAAACACTGGCACTGACAAAGAATCTAAGCCGTTGTCATTGCAAGCTTTCTTATAAAGGTGAAACTTATTATTAAATATGTAGTTCAAGAGAGACAAAGTCTATGCTTTCAAGGTATGCCAAAAATCAGCATAAATTTTGAAAAATTAAAGGGCGTGTCTATTAAAAATATTCAAAGGATGAAATTAATAATGCTGATGAACTGGAGAAGCAGAAACATGCTGTGCACCAGTTAAGGAATTTCTGTTTTCAGACAAGCATATCCATGTCAAAGCTCTTTTGCACAAAACTTCAGCCAGAAACTTCTGAACGGGTGCTTGGAGTTGTGAGAAGCTGGCAGCTGGGAAGACTGGATTAGAAATGCAAATTCATAGCTTTTTTTCCTTAATATCTTTCACCCTTTCTGTGCTTAGACTCTCGGGCTGAGCCTCTGGTCACTGCTGTTTTTCCTTGATTTATTTTGTTGAAGAGCAGAGGAGACTGTCAGGATTTCCTCCTCTTTCCTTTGGTACAGCAGAGGACATCAGACTTCTTCAGGTTATCCCCATACTTCTCCACGTAGTTTGTAGTTCACTTGAATAAATTTCTATGACTATCTGCATGTCTGTGAAAGTCTGTTCCACCACGGCCTTTGGTTCAGCACAGCATCTGCTGTCTCCAAAATAAAGACATGGTGGACCCATTTCACTTCTCACAGCCAGTTCCACCGTAACCAAACTTTTTGATGCAGGTGAGGTTCTGCAGTAAGGGCAAAAGACCTTTTCCTGCATTTCCAGTACACTTTGTGGGATGAAAATTGTCTTAAAGAAGTGTCATCCTCTTCCATTTTTATTGTCATATTTAATTAATGATTTTAACTAGTCCTTTTGCATTTACAATCAAAGTTTATTACTGAAGGATATCATGTAGATTTGTGACAATTTAGCAAATTTAAAGTCCTTCCATGAAGTAAAGGAAAGAATGGAGCGCACTTCTATTTGTCTTTTTCCATTCTTGTTTAAAATCTTTGTTAGGTATGCTTTTGGATTACTTTTAAAAAAATAGAAAAGGAGGGAGAATGATTGATTTAATATTTAATTAAAAGTAGCTTAATATATATTCATTCTAAAATAAAATAAATGTGGCTATCATCATCCTGCACAAGATGCATCTTAATCACTGTAGTTTCATTTTTATTGTTGTCTTGTTTGTTTGCTTAGGGTTTTACTATTTTACATTAGAACTTGTTTTATTTTGTTTCCAATTGATGTATTATACACCATGACAGGACCCTAGTGAATGATATGAAGCTGAGTCAGGGGAGGTTTAGGTCAGATATTAGGGAAAGGTTCTTCACCCAGAGAGTGGCTGGACACTGGAACAGCTCCCCAGGGAAGTGGTCACAGCACTGAGGCTGACAGAGCTCAAGAAGCATTTGGACAATGCTCTCAGGCACAGAGTGTGACTCTTGGGGTGTTCTGCACAGGGCCAGGCTTTGACTCCAATGTTCCTGGTGGGTCTCTCCCAAGCCAGGATATTCTGGATACAGTTCTATGACTCTATGCTATAGGGAGAAAAAGAAAAAGTAACTTCTTTGCTTAAGAATCATGGCAAACTTAAGTAGAAATATGCACAGAAAATCTGACAATTTCTGAAAATTACCTCCTGCTAAGACACTGAAATATATAATGCCAGTGACAACCTTTAAAAATTGTAGTAGCCACTGAGGATAATCATTCAAATTTTGGGTGGTGTATTCTTCTTTAAGTATATGAATATGTAGTGATCTCTTAATTTCTGAGGTATGAAAATGTCCAGTAGCTAAAGCTAATAATTTTTAAATCTCATAAAAGTTTTGCTATCATGTATGAATGAGTTGAAAACATACCCTTCACTTATAGATAGGGACAAATGGATGTCTCACTGTAAAGCTAAGAATAATTTCTATTCATGTGTGTTCCAATCAATTTTGACATGGTTATTTGTATTTTCTGGAAAACATCAGTTATTGTCTGTCGAAATCATCCTAATGAATATAAATGTTGATCTTCTTTATGTATATTTATATACATGCACAAAATTAGTCTTTGAAAACAGATGATTGAAACTCCGCAAAACCTGATTTCTCATTCTGTAATGCACTGTGGTTGTCAAACAGTGCATTTTTTCAGGCCTAGAGAATAGATAGCAAGCAAATGAAATACACACTTCAGTGTTCCTCTTTCTCTGATCATTGAAATAGTAAATATTTCCTATTTCTACTTATAAAAAATGGCAATCAAAATTTCACATTTTAGTAGAGGGTTATTCATTCCAGTATACAATTTCCTTTCTAATAAACAAACTACCACATAATTTAAAAGAGCCAGGAAAATGTGTCTCTATTATTAGTCAAACAATTTCAGAAAACACTATCCATAACCATAGTGTGTAGACACAGAAAGTGGAAAATATGGAAATTTCCTGACAAAGACAATTTTCAGAGTGGATCCTCTTTTTTTCCCCCTAATCTAGAAATAATAGGGACAATTTAGACCAAGCTTTGATGTTCAGAAGAGTCAGAATCTTAGCGTTAAAACAGCTGATAGCTTAATGCCTTTGGCTTATTATCTTTAATTTCAGAAATACTCATCTTCTCACTGTATAATGAGATTATACATTCTCCATTAAAAATAGTTCAAACTAGCCTGTCTGTTAATCTAAAGATAAAGCCTTAGGTGAATAAGACATGACATAGAAAGTGCTATGATGTGATGGGTATCAAAAATCACTTCAGGAGAAGTTTCAGACAGAAAATGAGAGCTCATGAGCAACTCTATAGCATGAATGCTATTACTTAAAATATGTTATCTTTGTGCCTCTCCCTTCATAAACTAAAAATTGCTTCATACTGTGAAAAGTGTTATGGCAATTAATCAAAAAAGAATTAATAACATGTCAGATAATTGCCAGCAAGTAGGGGATTGTAAGTGCTACCACCTGCAAGACACATGGAAAGATTGGAGTGGGGGGAGGAGGTGGGCTTGTTTGGTTCCAGTCTACCACATTCTCCTCTTAGAAAAAAACTAATCAGAAAAAAATGTTGTGCTTAATTCTTAAGTGCATTTTTTAAAATTAAATCTATATCTATTTAATATGGCTATATAACATATAAATTAAGCTTAGTTAATGTAATTCTTTGTAACTGTTGGACTCAGAACATGCATTTTCATTTTGCATTGTCTTCAGTGCCTGTCATATCATCACAATTAAATAGTAAAAATTTTGTCCTTTTAAAAAAGAAACTTCTAAAAAATAAATGTAGATAAGAAATCGAGGTTTTTTTGAGATGTCTATCTCAATTTGAGAGTTGAAGAGTTAATGCTGACAATGAAAAAGATGCCTAAGAAATCAGAGTAGTCATTTGTTTCTTTCTGTTTTCAATTGCGTGTGAAATCATTTCTGCATGGTACAAGACCCATAAGGCATGTCATGCAGTACTAGAAAAACAGAACAACTTAGAATAAACAATGATAGAAATGTTTACCTACAAAGCAACTGTGGTTCTGAAAAAAAATAGGTTTTTATTAATTTAACTATTTTAGACTTTACGGTCTTGAATTCACTCTTACCTTGAACTAGTAACTCTCATATATTACATAGCTATTGACAGGGGGTATTTTTCTAAAAGAATTAAATATAACAACTTTGGCAATTTTTATATATTGAAAAAGAACTCCTATGAACCTTATATTTATTATTTTCCTATTGTAGTCATGACTCTTTGACAGCAATCTTTATTATTTGTATTGTTTCAATTATAATTTTTAAAATCTGGACAGCTTCATATCTATTATAATTTTAAAAATTTATTGAACAGCAATATAATTTCTCTAACTGATGGTATAACTGAATAGTATTCTGTTCTTATGCATACAAATTTTTTTTAAGATTTTTTTTTAGTCCACAGTCACATATAATTCCTGTTTTAAAAGAACCAAATGTTCTAACCATATGGGATACTTCAGCAATTTAATCCAGCTCTGTAAAAAATCCAACTCTAAGCCTAACCCAGTTAAAAACCTTTGACAAAAGTAAAGAACAGTTGCCTAGAAAAGAGTATAAGTAATAAGACTGAATCATTTCCAAAATAACTAACAGTACTGCTTTTAGAAGGGACCCTGAGGGCTTTTCACCAAAATTTTCTAAATGAGATAAAAAAGTACATAGTTAGACATCTAAATAAGTGTTCTGATTTCCAGGTTTTCTCTCCGTGAAATGCTGAATAGGGAACAGCTTCTACTGGAATAAAACAGGATTGAGTAACTCTTATATCTGGTGAGAAAGGAAAAATTTCTGCAATTTCTTAATGGCATAGTAATATATGACTTCCTTTTCCTACATATGCCTCATTATAATAACTTTTTACATATTCATTATATGTGACTTCCATAACAGATCCCTTATTTAAGAGGGAGAAAATGAGTCTATTTATAATTTCTACCAAAATATCCAAAAATGAAAAGGAAATGGGTTTTTTTTAAACATTTTTCAGGGTTTAAGTTTGTTCCTTTGATTTTCTTCTCGAATCTTCAAGTTATGATGTCTTCATAAACTGAAAAATTGCCTATCTTAAAGGGCAAGGAATCATTGTGGAGCTAGCAAAAGCTTCCTCACCTTTTGGAAGGATCAATCAGTCTACATACAAAGGAAGGATACACATTTCTACATGTTTTAGTATTTAAGGCAGGAAAAAATTGCATCTTGATCATGGCTGCTGAAAATGAAGGAAATTAATATATCCTTTTAGTGCAGTTCAAGTGTACTTCTATGTTATAGTGTCACTTCTGCAAAAGAAATTAACATGTTAAAGGAGATGATAAATGGGTTCTGAGTCTTTTTACAGAGCTTTTACTTCTGAGGGTTAGTCCTTTAAACAGGCTTTCATAACTCTTCATATTTTTCCCCTAGCATGCAAGAAGTATCTCCAGCATTCTTTTTCTATCCATGGTATTCAATATGGTCTATTCATTTATCATTTGAAACAAATGCACAATACTATCAGATTTACAGTATTTTAGCAATGGCTGTTCAATAATCTACATTCAATCCAAAGAATATTGGTGTATACTGATCCTGTACAAGAAGATTAGTGCTTTTTCTTTTTTCTTTTTAAATAATTTTGTATAGATGGACATGAAACTTGATTCATATCTGACTTTATTTACTATTTATCACACACCAGCCAGATGAACCACTTGGTGGGTGTGTTGTGTTTATGTATGTGTGTGGGTATATCGAAGTGATTTTTATTGTTGGAATGGATACAACACACGCTCCTCATGTTCTGCTACAACAACTAGGTGAGAAATGACATGATTCTTTTACCACACGTTTCATGTAATAAACCGTAACTTCAAGGAAATGCAAGCTATAAAATTCTATTGATGGTCTTCCCAGATGTTGCCAGTTGTACTGTTTTAATAGATACCTTTCTTCTTTCGATACACTTTCTTTTTACTCTCTGACATACATCTTAAAAAGAAATGCCTGTCAAGTGATCAGCAGGGTGCAGACGATAAACCTTGATATATCCTTAACTACACCTTAGATGCCATAAACTATACACAGAGATCAACTGATAAATACAGAACTTACTATATATAACATTGTATCAGGGTACTGCTGATAGGTTTTTATAAATAAAGAGCATCAGATATTTTTCAAGTGCAAAAGTCAACAGATTAGTATACTGTAGGTTTGTATTCTGTAGCTGACAAGTGTTTGCAACTTGGCTAATACTCTTCTTTAAAGATGTCAAATTATACCATGAGGTTCACAATAAAATACAAGAATATGAGAAACTGCATCTTCTGGGAAAGGAGTTTTCATCTTGACAACTTATTTTTTGTTTTAACAGAAAGAAAAAATGTATTTAAAGAAGTCAAAAACAGAACAATTTATATCATATGGCGACCTCACACACACAAATTTGGAGGACTTTTGAATAACTTTATTTTGTTTAAACCACACACTAACTGCTAACAAAGGAAATGGAAACCTTACATATTGCTTTATTTCTTTCATAGTAAGGAAGAAATCTCTGGCCATGTTTGATGAAGAAAAAGAATTTAGGAAGTGCCATAAATAGAGAATGTCAACTCTGTATACATGGTCTTACTTAGAAGTGGTAGTTGTACATTACCAATGAACTTTTTTTCATTTTCTTAACAAACTCCATATGCAGGTGAGTTTCCCACAAAAAGAATAGAGTTAAACCTAGTCCTAGACACAATCAACATCTTCATACATTATTTCAAACATCTTCATAAATGTTGTGGTCCTGGGTTTGAAGAAGCCTCATGAGGTTTGCTGATGGCACTAAGCTGGGTCGTGAGGGTGAGTTGTCTTACAGAAAGGCCTGGACAAGGTGGAAGAATGGACAAACCAAGAACTCTGTGAAGCTTAAGAAGGATTCCCAGAACTGGTACAAAGAGTTTATTGGGAGACTTATGGTAACTGTGTTTGATTCACATCCAACACTAGAGTAAATGCACAATACTAACATTCCCAAACATCAGGGACTTGTAGTTCCTGCAATTGCAGGAAGAACACTCTTGTCACAGCTGTGTTGTAGCTACACCACAAAACCCTCTTCTGCCCCAGCCTCTGCCCTACCCACTTTGAACATTTCTTTCATGTTGTTCTTGTGACTTAAATAAAGTCCTTGGGTTATCTATATTGTTTCTCAATTTTTCCCCATAAAATTCATTTTAAAATCTCCTGATCCCATTTTGGGCTTCCCTTTGTTCTCTTGCAGTTATCTGTATTGAAACAGTCATCTTCAGATCTCAGGGTCTTCAGATCTCACAAGCTGAATTTGCATGAGGAAGATATTTAGAAAAACACTCATCATCATTGAACAGATGGCAAATATCTACAAGTGGAAGGACTGAAATAAAAAGTTAAGCTAATTTAAACATTACAAATAAAACCAAAGAAACTTATATCTCAGAACAATGGTCTGGGAAAACGTTCACTTGAGGACTGAACGAATGATCACAACAGTAAAAGAAACATCTTTGTATATCAAATCAAAATTCTCTATATATGGATTGTTACCAATATGATTTTACAATAAAAAATCAAAAATTAGACTCTTTTGTTGGAGAGCAATGCAAATGATCTGATTTTTGAATGTTATTTAGCTTTTGCCTTTTTTACTAGAGTTTGTTAGGGCAGTGAGTGTGGAATGACTCTAAGTAGTAACTTTCTCATAGGTTAAATCAAAATGCTACAATATGAGGTACAACTCTGTCTTTCCTATTTTTTTCTATTCTGCTTAGGAAAAAAAAAATTATACATAAAAATGTAAGGCACATCACACCAGATGTAGTGTTTTCTCTCTTCTATTATCTGGATATATATGTTATACATACCTCTGTACACAAGGGAATTCCACACAAAACTTAGTGTCTGAGCAATAGCTTTTAAAGTTTGTGGGGGGTTTACTATTACATTGCATAGTTTATAATAGTATTTAAAGTGTAATAATTTATGATAATGTGCATATTTTTTTACACAGGAATGCATGTTTCATGACATATAGTGAAAATATATTTACTATAGTAGTGACCAGAATTACTTGTGTAAATTTATATCTTCTACTGGAAGAGTATTAGCTAGCTGGAAATCACTTACTAAGTAACAAGAATGACACGACATGTTTCTCTAACTCATAGTTCTCACAAAGTATTCATTGCTGCTCTTAAGATTCCTAAAACTTATATTTAGAAAAAAATGTGGGACTTGTGCTGGACTTTATTTTGAAAGAGATCTTTGGTAACTCAAAGTAATTTGCTTCCTCAAAATCCCAAATGAAGTATTTTACAAGGCAAAAACTAAATTTAGATTTCTTAAGCCCAAGTGTCTTGACTTTACCCCAAGATCTGTTATATTCAAATCATTAACTTTCCATGAAATATTTCTTTTGGGTTTGTAACACTATATTACCTTTAAATTGGACATTTAGACTCTCACCAAGCATCCCAGAGGTGCTCCTAATGCATCTGACATTTGCCCTTATTACTATCACTTCAACACTGGTGCTTTCTGACTCTCAAGGCTTCACTGTACCTTGCTCTGGTGCCAACTTAGTACGCTTATAAAACACTCCATCACATTTATCTATGTGCCTATATGTTATAGCTTTATCTGCAGCTCTACTATATCATATCTGGCTTACACAGAACATACTATAATTGTTGTGGTGGTTTAATTTTATTTTCTACAGCAGTTTAAATTTTAGCAGAAGAATAGAGATCCAAATATAAGAAAAAAAAAAGAAATTTGAAATAAGAAAAGAAACATTGCCTTGCATGTATTCTACAGCTTTTATATCTGACTTTTAAGTCTTTTGTTCCATACTGCATAGATACCCATTCCTTCCTCATAAATACTCATTTCTACTTTGTGGCATTATAAAGACTTTGAAATAAACATAGTTAAAATATGTAATAATATATATATAATAATATATAGTAGAATATAATAGGATATAATACATATAGTAAGAAGATATCTAGTAAGAACCTAGATTAAGTATTGAGTGAATCAAACACAATTTTAGGGCAGCAAAAGGAAAAAGGATTGATTAAGGAAAAAATTTATATGTGATAGGCCAAAGAACTGTATCTGAATCATATGTAGGGTAAAAAAGGCCATTTTCTTGCCAGTTTTGAAACTAATTTGCATGATTTGAAGGCATGATGGTAGTCCTTTTACTCAGTTTGCTGTGATTCAGGGAAGAAAGCTCCTTCTCCTTCCTCTCCACCCCTCCCAGCAGCAGCTGTGGAAGATCATTGCTACATCAGTCAGACTTTGTTGTAATCTTTGAAGGATAACTATCAGACTGTTATCACGAATGAAACTGAAGATTATTTATTCCCATATATTACCACATTAAATGGCAGGGATTGGAAGTGACAAAAGGAGATTTTAACAGTAGCTAGACACTTAATCAAGGTGATAATTTGAACAGTTCTAAACTTGCCCAAATTAAAAGTAAATAACAAGTACACCTCCTGTTGTAGTCTACAGCTTTAATTAGGAACACAGCTCAGTCTGGAAGCTTGTCATTGCTCAAAGTCCCTGAGCACTCTCTCATTCCTGGAGAAATCCGCCTAGAAATTTTGCTTACTGACACAGTAGCTGACACATGGCTTCTTCCATGGACTATGGCCAATGCAGGCTATCCCTGTGAAAATGCTCTTAGTTTCTCTTGACCTTCCGCCGGAGGATGGAAATTTCCTTCTGTAATTATTCCTATCAATATTTTCAAATGTAAGAGACCAACAGATATCTAGGACATGCTTCACTGAACATACAGGTCATCTAGCTATACCATCGAGGATTTCAAAGTAGAATAGGTAAGAACTTCATGTACAGAGCACTTCAAGGAAAAGTGAAATCAGTCTGTGGGTTTACAGAAAAAGAGAGGCCACTGGCAAGAACCACATTTAGATTTCTAACTCCTTTGATTTCCGTGGGATTTAGGATTGTAAAAAGCTTTGTATATCTGAGTTGAAATGCTCCTGAGCCCATGTAATGGAGAATATAGAGCTTTTCAATTACGTTGAATCAGATAAAGATTCCTCTGTCCTTTGAAAAAGTGTCACTGTGTTTTCCCTGAAATGTACAGTGCACGGCATGGTGGTTGGTTTTATCTCTTTCTCTGATGCAGTAGACTTTATTACACACAGGATAATGTTCTCAGCACAAGAAGGAACCAAACTCTCTAAGCTGTACAAATTGAATCAACAGGACACATATTAATTACACAGTCAGAAGTTATTGCTTCATTTACAATTCATGATCATGAATGTATTTTATAACACTTGTAATCTAAACTACAACTGCATGATACTGATCTGTATTCACCAAACATTTTTACGCAAACAAATATACATAGAGAGAAGTATTTCTACCTTTGCCAGCATTATGGCTTCATAGCCTACGACAGAAACCTGGGGTTATTTATGACTCTTCCAACAACAATTTTATTCTGCTCTTTTGACACTCATCTCTTCACAGCACAGTCTAGCTTTAAGTTGCACTTACTAAACCTAGAATCGGAAATTCAAATATGAGCAAAGTCTTGGGACGACAATCTGGTTCCTACAACTGCAACATATATTTGTTTTCATATGCTACGTATACTTCAAACTGTAATACTAGATCTTATTGTCTGAACTGCTATTTCATATGTAGCTGTAAACAAAAGGAGAGTGGTAAAAAACCCATGCCACATTCTTAGTGTCAGCTTCAGTCTGTCCCATTTTGTACAGTTTTTTGAACCATGGTGACCTGACAGATAATGATGTCACACTTGATTTTTAAAAGTCTCTTATTTATACTCCACTGTTGTTTTGTTTTTATCAGGTGAGAGCATGGAAAATTCTGCAACCCTGTGTGAAGCACGACTGTAGATACATACAGGTTTCAGCTGGGATAGCTGGCATGGTGCTAAGTCTTGGATAATTCAGGGATGTTTTACATATTGCTGAGCAGTTCTTATACAACATCTGCCTTCTCTCTTTCTCACATTGTCCCACCAAGCAGGCTGGGGATGTGCAAGGATTTGGGAGGGAACAGAATCTGAACAGCTGACCCCAACTGACCCAAGGGATATCCCACACCACATGGTGTCATGCTCAGCATATAAAGCAGGGGGAGGAGGAGGAAGAGAGGAGTTTGGAGTTATGGTTTTTGTCCTCAAAACTAACCACTACAGCCTGCTAATGGGAATTAGCTAATGAATTCTTGATTTTGCTTTGATGGTACCTGCAGCTTTTGCTTTTACCCATGGGAAGGTTAAAACCCTCTTCTACCCTTCTAATTTTCTCTCTTGCCCCTGTGGGGAAGGGAGCAAGCAGCTGAGTGGGCCTGAGATGACCACTGGGTTTAAAACACAAAAGAATACCTTGAAAGCCTTGTTTTAAACAAAAGGAAATAAAAGTAAATTTTAATCTGAGAGAAGGAAAAAAATATATACTCCCAAAAGGTACGACCTTAAAAGTCCAGAATACTTCTACATGCTTAACTGGTTTTCATGCTTTTATTCTTCCAGCTACATAAAAATTAGCTCCATGAAGCTTGGTATTTGCTGTGAACCAGAAAATACAGCCTTTGAACTAAGTTTGTTATTAAATTTCAAGAAATCCTATTTATTTAAATGATTTTACAAGCATAAATGCCTTCAAGTATTTGATTCTGCCCTTACTATGCACATGGGCATTTGAGAACTCAGCTTTTAAAGCTTTACATGAAAAGACATCAACACAGCCAACATTATTTTCTCCCATCCCAAGAGAGATGTAATGGCATTTTGCCTCTAAGTAGGTCTCATGAGCAACAATGCAGTCAAAATATTTGATTTAAATGGCAAACACCGTGTCTCTGATTAATAAGCACAGAATTGCACTGACAAGGTCAAAACAAAATAAAACCTACAAAACTTGTTGAAACTACGACTGGTAGATACTACAGCCTGAAATTCCGTGAGATGCCACATAAGAAGTTTCAGTTTCATTGTTTGAGTGGACTGGATCCGAGTCAGCAGGGGAGAAATGCATCTCACCTAACCACAGGCATCTTGCCTCGGGATGTTGAATATAACTGAGTTAGTCTCCTTAGACTGCCATTCTGCTCACCAGAAAGATACAGGCATCACAGCCTCTGATTCACCTACTGTGGATGTCTTTTTCAGAATGAGATTAAATCCTCAGGTTTTTTTCATAGCAAAGGTATACTTTTAAACAGCAGATAACTTTTACTCACATAATTCCTAAATATTTGTACTGCATACAGTTCTAGCTTTGGTACTATTAAACTCCCTTTCAGTTAACTTTTAGACATGACCATAACAGATTTGATTATACAACATAAGTACCTTTTGGCAAAGCAGTTCTCTAAAGAATGGGAATAAGGAAAATGGAAGCATTTTAGGAGACGCAGCTGTGACATATCCTTGTTGGCAAGGGACTCTGGGGCAGCAGGAGACTTTAATATCAGGGTCATGAACAATAGGGGAGGAAACTGTTGAAAGGAAAGAGGTAGAACCAAGAAAAGAGATGACTATGTCTTTACATAAAAAGGCTGTCTTTACATCTCCCATAGAAAGGGACAAGGCTTTCTTATATCCTAGTTAATTTCTGTTCAGATTGATATCTAGCAAATGCAATAACAATTTGTCATGAATTTTATAAATAGATAAAATAAAAATAAACAGTTTGGTTTAAGTCCAGAAATGTTCTCTCACTTCCTGTCATTAGAGTGTGAAAATTACTGAGTGACTAAATTTATGTGCACAATCTAGTCAGTGTGAAGACCTGTGTCAGGCATCCTTTTCTCCTGCACAGTGAAGTTTGCTTCCTTTCTAAGACAGATTCACTTAACTCATCAGTATAAATGCACAGGGTAGTGCCAGACATACTCTGTGTCACTGCAAAGCTGTTCCAGAGATTCTAGAAATGCAGGGTTCAAGAGAGTCATTAAGCTACCTCCTCTCCTCAAAAGAGAGGGTGGCCTTATGAGTAGTAAATTGAAAATCTTTTATTACTAATGTCAACTTAATGACTTAAATGTTTCATTTGATTTCAAGAAATACAACTCAGTGTAATTCTGTGACATGCTATGAAACAAAACCTAACCTTTTCTAAAGATGTAAGCATTTTCGGTGAGAACTGGGGACTTGAAGAGGGTTAAATATGAAAAATGACCTGACATCAGCAAGTGCTTTTATTCATTTGAAACTAATGTTAAGCTTCACTTAATCATCATATTAAAAAAATTCTTGTCATAGTAGGACACTTTTACTTTTTGTGAACATAATGAAGTGTTCTTATCTTTGAAGTACATCAAAGTTTTCGTATTAAGAATTGAATTTTTTTCACTTTCCTACGATGACATAAAAATTTAAGGCAGAATATAACATTATCCCATGTGGATGTTCAGGCTGAATTGACAGACTGATAATTGGTGAAGATGGAACAAACTTTCATGTTCAAAATCCTGCATCAATAAGCAAAAATGTTTGATGTATCATCTGGTTACCTTATGAGCTAAAGAATGGTTTCAATTTAAATGGCTCCCCTGAATGTTCAGTCAGTTTGCACTTAAGATACATGAGGGAGTTTTCTCAGAACTGATGAATGTGAAATATTCATAGTGGGGCAAAAGCAAAACCGTAATAACCTTTACCCTCATTTGGATTACTTTCTGCTTCTTTGCCTAGTGACATCTGCAATCACAAAATGAACCCTTATTTCTCTCCCTAGATCCAGTTCCTGGAAGCAGGGTTCCAGCTCTCTACCAGTAGAATTTTCATTATATTGCCATTTTTTGGCCAGGCTGACCCTGATGACACCAGTGGGTCTTTTGATCAGCCTCTCCTGGGATCTTCACCCCAGTCGATGGTCCCAGAGACCTCCCCAGCCTGACCCATCCCACCACTGTCACTTCTGGAGAAAGGGGGAGCAGCCAGGGGATATCACCATGCAATTGTTCCTGTTGGACAAACCCCAGCACTGAGGCATCCCTCCTTACACCCACCTGTTCCTTTGCCCTCATCCTGGGCTGCCCTGGCTGGGGAGGTACTCTCTCCTTCACTGCCAAGTGGGATCCTTGTGCTCCCTGTGGAAAGGGTTTACACAGAGCCCAAGGATAATGTTAGGATCCTTGTGCTTCCCTGTAGAAAGGGTTTACCCAGAGACCAAAGACAGCCTTAAGATCCTCTTGGGACCATTTTCCCCACCATAGTCCTCCAGTGCCAGTGCTGCCTGGTATGAGCAGTGGGCTGGATGTGCCAGCACCCTAGCCATGCCTGCTTCCAAGGGACCTCCTGAACGTGGCAGCTCTCCTCCACCCGACAGTTGTAACCCAGGAATGTAATTACACAATGGCCACACCAAATGTGATGATCCCCAGTTATATCATGTCCTTGCCCAACCATCACAGCCCTGAGATCGTTCAGCTGAGTCCAGCTCCATAGGATGCAGCCCTGACCTGCCCAGGCCCCACAGCCATGCCCTTGCCCCTGCCCCAGCTAAACAATCCTTGCCTTCACCAGTGCACTTATAGGAGCACAGCAACATAGCTGATGGATTTAGGAAAGGGGAAGAAACCCTCCTGCCCTCTACCTGCATAACTGCCCACTGCCCTGATCCCAGCAGGTAAGCTTTCCTTCAGGCACATCGCTGTGCCTTGATACATCCTGAATCAGTTCCCTTGAGAAGTATCTCAGCAACATTCAAACATTGAGGCTGATCTCTCCCTTCATCTCTCCCCCTGAACCCCATGTATTTTAGCAAAGAGAATAATGGAGATCTTAGCCTAGGAGAATATTACAGACATGTCAGTGAGCAACCAGTATCCCTTGCCTCTCCTCTCAGAGCTTCAGAATGTCTTCAGGGGCTTGGACAGATTAACCAAGCTGAAGATGTGAATGAGCAAAAACCTGCTTTCTGCTCCAGACATGGACACCATATGCATCCTGGGGTGCTACTTGGTCTTCTCAAAGCTCCATCCACCTTCCAGCACTTATTGATTTCACCGCAGAGCAGACATCCTTACAGGGAAATACAATGACCTAGTGACTGTGACCCTGTTTCCTAAGAAACCTCATCCTTCTCAGGAAGCACTCATGGCTCCACACACTCCTTGCCTCATCCTGCCCCGTAATTCCTGCTGCTGGGCCTCCGAGACAGCAGCACCTTGTTCACAGGCAGAAATTGGAAAGTGCTCACGAGGAGTAACATCCAAATCCAGCACCTGTGAGCCGTGAGGACACACCTTGCTGGCAGCAGGGTTTGTTGGTAGGGCCTTGAGGGCAGCATCAAGGTTAAATGTCCCTTCCAAGTCTGCCAGGGCTCCCCTACCTTGCCCACAGGACCAGACCTCATCTCAGCTCAAGGCAGGACTGCTCTGTTTTAACAGTTCTAATTAGCTGATATTGTCAGTAGACAGAACGCATAGGATGAGCAAAAACGCCTGGGTTTTTAATGTTAATTTCCAGGATTTAATTTAATACATATTTTCTTTCAAGCTCCTTTTATGCTAGAAAATACCATTCACTGCTACAATACTCTGCTGCAAACAATAATATTAAAGCCTTTGTAAACACGCATTACTTGCAATATACTCAATACTAGGTAATAGCTAATAAAAAAAAAATTCTCAACTTTCCATAACAGAAAATAGTGGCAATAAAGTAGAAACCACAAAAAATGTCAGTCTTATATTGAATTTCCCCCTTCAATACAAATTTTAAGCTGTTTTTGCAAGATTGAATATCTTTATGTCGTCCATCTATAACACTTCTAATTGTTTGCAGTTGAGGCTGTCTTAAAGCAGTTAGTAGTAAAGTGCCTACTTCATCACCACTAAACTCAGTGCACAAGCTGCTCTCAACTTTATGAGATCCTTTTATTTCCTGCAATATTTGGGGTGGAGGTGTTGCCTTTTGTCTAGTCTTAAAATTAAAAGCCAGACACAGTTAAGGAGAAAAGGGGGTTTTACTTTGGTATTTATTTAAGGATCCTTAGGTGTATCACTTCATCCAGGTGGAATGCACTGAAATGCACACACACAATACATTACATATGCAATTTATAGGCCTTGCGAATTAGCATATCTACCAAAGATTCCCCAATGAGAGACTTGAATGAATCCCCCATCCCGAGGAATCTCCCCCTGGATGGGCCTATCTCAGTTTACAGGATGTGTTCTAGAAAGGACCTTGGTGTCTGGGGCTTTCTGACCTCTGACTGGGAGGCTTCCAGGATGTTTGGTCTCCTGGCTTAACGAAATATTAGGTCTAAACTAAGTTATTTGGCTTAAAGAATTACAAGTATGTGGTCTAAAAGCACTAAGAATACATAAAAGCTATATAAAAGGGTATGTAACAGGGGTATAAAACAAAAGGCAAAAAATCATCCTGGCATCAGAGGAAGGAGAGAGAGGAAGTTAGAGGGATGTTCATCAGAGGCCTTTGGTAGTTGGCAAAGAAATGTGTAATGATTTAGACTGTGCCTTCTCAATATTTTCATCCTGGGCCAGTTCAGAGCATCATTGCTTCCCTGCAGAGAAAGCTGCAGGGAGAGATTGTAGAAATTGCCTGCAGGCACTTTAAGGAGTCACAGTCTCTTACAAATGACGTACCTCTTATTTTGCTGAATAAGAAGTGAGGTGAATCTTGTCCATTCAGGTGGATTCAGTTCTTGATAATGCCCTCTCTACAAAGTATTGCCTAATTATATTTCCCAAAGACAAAATAGTGTTGTGCAAGTCACAACACCTGAGCTACTGAAATAGGATTATAAAAATTGAAAAGGAGTCTACTGCAATTTACACAAGTGCAAAGCTTGAATCTCACTTCAAGCTCTGCAGAAACAGTGTGATAACTTAGGGAAAGGAAAGAATAAGTAGGAGGAAAACTGGCTTAGTGGTTTCAGCAGACTGTACCAAATGCTCATCAAATTTTGATGATTTTGTCAAGTTCCTCTGCTATATATTGTCATAGGTTAAGCACGTTTTCCTAACAGGCAGGCAGATATGCAGGACCAGGAAAGAAGGTAAATGCTACCCGAGACATATTTTTTGTGAGATGAAGAGGCAGTATTTAAAAAAAGACTACTCTTCAGTCTTCCTGTTGCCTGACACAGTTTTCACCCACCAGCTGGGCAGCCCTTTTATGATAACTGCTATTAGGTTCTCAGTGTTACTTCTCAGGTTGCCATAAATCACACCGACTTCCTTCCTTTTAAATTAGTTATTTTGTGAACCACTATGATATTATTACAGATTGAAAGTCTTTGCATTGTGGGAAAGCTTCCTATAAAAATTATCTCATCATCTAAACAACAAATTTAATGCAACAAGTTTCATTGCCTGCTGTAAAAGGAAAAAATAAAGTAACAAGCTGGATGGCAGCACTCAGGGCAACTACAAGCTGAGGTACAGCATATGCAGGTTTCTTTAATGTTCAAAAGCAGGGAAATATTCCACTTTAATTTTTATGCAGGAACTTATAGTAGAGTGAGCCACCTCAAAGCTCTCCAAAACCAAAGAATCCAGGGATTCACACTTTCTGCATCTGTTTTGGTTAAAACACAGTAGTGTTTTGCTGCCATGACAACAAACATGTCCATCCTGATTTCACCCTTGAGAGCATGGAGGATGAAAAAGCATTAAGTTACTATAGGTATAGGATGACAAGTGTCACAGACAGGGTAAAAAATTTATCCATTGTTTAGAATTATACATCTATTCTCCAGAAGAATGTACATTTATTTCATAAATTGTTCTCAACCAGTTGCAGTCATTACCTTAAGAGTATATCAAATTCCAAGCAATCTGAGGAAAAAAAATAGAAGTGTCTTCTCAATAGTTTGGTTTTTTATATTTTTACTTGCTAGAGTGATCTGGGGGATTTTGATAGGAACAAATGAAAGACTGGCAAAGTTCCTCTTCTCTTTCCATAGAAAAACAAAAATTCAGCTGGAAAACATTAATACAAATTGGAAACAAAAGTTTAAGGTGTTCCATTTGTAGATTAATATATATATTCTTCACTGTTTATGTCAGCTGCTAATTCTGTAAATGGAAGTCAAAGTATAGGAAGGAATAGAAAATGAAGGTGAGAAAGAAATTTGCTTTTATTTGAAAGAAATATTTTTTGTCTTTTTCTTGAAAAATGGTGTCTACTGAAAGATTCTTTTAAGATCTTTATTATTTGATATGTTTTCTTTTTCTTTTTTTTTTTCTTCTGAATGTCTAACTTCTGATAGTTAAAGTACTGGATATATAATTAGTATTGCTGGAAGAGTTTTCTCTCTGGTATGGAATTTCATTTATCCAATCAACTTTTCAAATGCTACTTTTTGCAGAAGATGTAGAAACCCCACAAGAGGATCTTGGCTCAGTGGTAACCTAGGGAAAAAATACAGCCTACCGAATAATCACCTGAGGTTTTCAAAACACCTTGATGGCACATCAAGTATTCCTAAGAATTGCTAGGAAGTCTAAGCAAGCTGAGCACTGTATTGGTCTAGATAGCTTGAGAAACCCATGGTGATCCAGACAATTAAAAATAATTAGAATTTTGTATTACTCATATATAGTATGTTGGGACTTACACATTGACTTACACTACTTATTAGCAAGACTGCCTGAAACTTTAGTCACTGAAAAGCAGGACAGTGCTGCTCTTTGATAGGTAAATAGAGATTTAAGGAGATAACTCACAACTTTATTTTTTGTTGTGCAGTTAGTTGATCCTTTCTCACAGTTGTGTGTCTTGTATGCTTGGCAAAATAGAGATCCCTAGCTGAGATTTTGTGTTGTGCAGCGTCACAGAGTGACAAATTACTTGACTTCTCCTTAAAAATAGTTCCTCTTCAGTACTCAGTCTTGAAGAATATAACAGTGATGCTCTGCAAAGAAAGTAGGGATTTCAGTAGAAAATTTGGCAACTACTAAGAGTCCATTGAAAGCCAGGAGTATCTGCAGTGGCAGATTCTACTGTTTTTCCCCCCTTGTGACAGTCATTCATAGCGGTTAAGAACTCCAGACCTCTCTCTAGATTAGCCTAGTCCCCACCCAGCCACTCTCTCCCTCCCCAGCAGTGCTATGGTGGACAGAATCTGAAGGACTAAAGTGACAAAAACACCCATTACGGGTCAAAACAAAGGCAATTTAAGAGAAAAATCTAAAACATCTCATCATGTGCTACTTTGAGGTTTAGGGTAGATACCCCAAGACAATAGAAAATGGAAGAGTTTTCTTAGAAGAACAGAACAATATAGGTGGGAAGGGAGATTGGAAGGTCACCTGGCCCAAGGTGCTGTGCCAACCAGGGCCTCTGTTCTCTGAATTCCCCAGGGGCCTGCTCCTAATCACATCCTCTTTAGCCATAAACTAGTAAAGGATAAAAAATGTCCATGTGGTTACCAGAAGAGATACTTGAGGTCAATATTGTGTCTATACAAAACAATTGCTTTGTTTTGTTTTGTTTTGTCTCCCCGGCTTAAAGGTAGAATTATAAACGAGTCAGGAACCTCACAGTCAAAACTAGAATTTTCTTTCCAGATTTCACGTTTGTGCATACACAGAGCCATAAATAACTTCAGAATAAGACTGCTTGTCATTGAGTGATGCTGAGAAAGATTTGTGTGAAATGTCTTCAATACAAAATACAGTATATGACTGCTTTGCTAATCCCTGGACTGTTCAAAATAATTTATTTTGAGGGAAATGGCTTATCATCCCTAAAGAAGTTTATTACATAGCATAAGTTTAATGTAGGGTGAAGGAAAGTAGAAAATCATTACAAATTGCTTTAAACAAACAAAAAATATGTAGCTAAAGAATAGCTCTGGTCTTGTTTGGTCTTAGGGAAATTAGAGTTTACAGAAAGATGACTGTGAACAGCATTTGACCTTGTGTTTGTATTGTATCATGGATGAGAATCTTCTGTTCCATAGGTAAAATGTGTGACATCATTTTATTGATTAAGTTAAGCATTCTTAACATCGTGCAATATTAATAACATTGTGATACCTTCTTAGATCTGTATTTCACATAGAGTCCCTGTGATTTTTATGTGTTTCTCCCCAAAGGTTCTGTTTCAAAATACAACTATAGTAACTTTAAAAAAAAATGTTTAAACAAATTACAATAAAGATTTTCTTCTAGGAAGAAATGGGTTTGAATGGTAGGTCACTTGTTACTACAAGTGTATCTTTACACCACATTGAGAAAATAATAAATGACAAAAAACCATTGTCAAATGGAGATGTGATTTTTCCAACAGTGCTGACAAAAAGGGACAGCTTCTTTGCAGGAGCATCTTTAGATATTGCTATAGTTTTCTGAGAAGTTAAAAAATTATGAAAATTACTTGTAATATCACAGGTAAAAAGAACAGTTTGTATGCCAGAGTAAGGAATCGCAATCCCAGAAACTGCTGGTTCTTTCTGCATCTGTGCAATCACGCTACTAAAATAAAGAAAATGGTATTGTATCTATTGTATCAAGAACTTCTTGATAAAGCTTTCTTAAAATTCCCTTCTTCTTGTTGCTTTAAAGGATTTGAATCCATCTTCTTCTCATAAATGACAGCTAATCCAAATTATCTGGGATTGGTCTCAGAATTAAATTACATAGAATTGCTCAGAATTTTCATTTCAAATTCTGATGGCCTAGTTTTCTTCCAAAAATCCTTTTTCTGCTTAGTACCACATAATTTTCATTTTCTCATTGTTGTATAACTTCACAAGCCAAAATATACCATATGTCAGTTTGTTTCCTAATAGAAGCTGGTAGAGAAAACTCTTAATTGTACTTTCCTATGTCTTTAAGTTCAACATGAGTTCTCCTAAGGTCATATTTCTTTGATTTGCTACAAATCATGAAGAAAATACTGATATGGCTACTGAATGACTGAAAACCATCTTTCTTTACCATCATGTATTTTGAAGACTCCAACATGTTTCTCAGCCAATGAACCAATGGATTACAGCATTTCTAGAGTGATAAAAATACTGTGAAATACCTACCAGAAGAAAAAGAAATCTAGAGAATGAAGTTGTATTTTAATTCATGCATGAATTAATGAAATCATAAATCATTCCTACTGCTGTTCAGAGTGACACATGCATAGGATCATATTTGGTCAAAATCATAATTCCTTATGATTTCATTACTAACAAAATGACCATAAAATAATTTGCATTTCAGATTTTATTGACAGGTATATAAGTATACTTGTGGTATTTAGGTTTATCTGGACTTCTAAATTGCTGTCGGTTACTGATAACTTTATGTCATAGTAGGAATTCAGAAGTTACTTTTAGCTGAAAGGTCCTGGACCATCTAATGCCTCTTGTAGCTGAAATATTTAAATATGAGGATACAGTGTACCATTACTTGGTCAACAGTGCTGCTTAACAGGTTTGTTGTTTCACCCATTCAGAAACAGTTGATAAAGATGTCAAACCAGACATGAATTGTGTGGGAGAATGGCTCATCCATATAACCTTCCAACGCTCGTGGCTGTGTGTCTCTATACTCCTGGTGGAGTAATATGTTTTTATCTACCTACAAAGAGATTTCTTTGTATGTTTAATCATAACAGGAACCTAGAGAGAACCTGGGAATTTCTAAATTTCATTAATGCTTCGAGTCACGTGACTTACTTAGGTTTTGTTTGCTAGAGGTTGGGATATTTGTTACAAAATGTTAAAGTCTGAAAAATTTTATCCTTTCGTATGTAGAGTGCAGGAGACATTTGCAGTGGAGTCTGAATATATTTTGATGGGCTACTATAGCAGCTTCAGTACTTTCAAACCTCCATATTTATATTCTTTACACAAATCAGAATTCAGACTAAGACTTGAGATAATGCGATTTTGTTTCTAGAATTTTACTACCTGTGTAAGAATTTAGTTTTCTCCATGGCAAATAGAAAAGTGGATCCCAACACATTTTTTCCCCTAGTTCTTGATATTCTCACATTTCAAGAAAACAAAGGATGCTTTCAACCTTGGAAAAATATGAATTTATCTTTCAAAAAAATAGGCACATATTAACCTCCAGGAAACGCAGTGTCATTCCCCTCAAAGCCACCATACAACACTTATCTGTCCAGAAGGAATGAAATAAAATAATAAAAAGCATTTATTAATACTGAAATAAGTTATTTTTGAGGTGATAGGGAAATCTTGTTGCAGATGCAAGCCTGATGCTAATTAATCCATTTGTGAATGTGCAGTTCAAAGTAATGCAGAAATAAAACTAAATGTTACAGACCCATTACCTTTACAACAATAGACATGGGCGTAGAAAAGATGGAAAAGAGCTGCAGCTGGAGATAATAAAATACTCGACCCACGTGTGGTTGAAACTTCTTTGAGCTTTCAAAGGCCTCAACAATTAAGGCTCCCCACTGGGATCCCTGATGCAATACACACAACTGATATTTCCAAGAGAAAGCAGCACTATATACTTAGAACAGATCCTAACTGCCTGTGCCTCTGTTGACATACAGTTGTCTAGACCAAGCCTGCTTCATCACTTACTAGAGAAGGTTTAAATTCTGAATTCAACTGTGAAATTAAAATTTTCTTATCTATGACACAGTATTTCACATCTCTTTCACTCCTTTTACCCTTTTTGCATGTTCTTCCAGTTTCTTTTGAAACCTCCATAATTCTGCAGCGGAAGACATTAGATTAGTTATACATCAGTTTTGTCTGGATGTATCTAACATCCTCTAATGGAACTACTTCATTTGTAATAGTTGTAAATAACAATGATAATTGGGTTTCAACCCAAGTGACACAAGAAACATACCATCCCTGCTTTACCATTTCACAGCTTTGCCAAGCACTGTTCATGCACAGTTACTATGCCTGTGCTCCTTAGGTAACCATGACACTGACAGTGCAAAGGAGTGCATATATATAGAAGAATGACTTTTTCTTCTATTTAAAGGATAAAGAGGCAAAGACAAGGAATTTGGAAAAAAAAAGGTTTGGGACTAGAAATAACAGAAGGAAGAAGAAGAAAAGAAGAGAAAAAAGCAATGAAGAGGAAAAAAGAAGAAAAACAATCTTTCTGTCTTCTCATCACACATGAGGCATAATAAGTTACAGATGAGAGAAGTGGAAATAATTGTTTTAAGAAAACATTTAAAGTCACTGTGGAAAAATAAAACCTGCAAAAAATTTTAGCTTTCTCTATTAGGATATCTCAGACTTATGACCCTGTGACAAGCTGAAGTTGGCTTGATCTGGTTTTAAATGAAACAAAGGTCCAGTGGGGCCTTTTTGTATTCAGAGAGGATATAATGCATTTTGTTTTATATTAGTTTGCACTGCTATGCTGGCTGTGCATTTCAAAATTAGATTTGCTGAAAGAAAACATGACAGTCATTTCAAGAATGCAATCTAAAGCAGAAAGACAATGGAACAACAGCTAAATTTAGTTTCATATTGTTTACTTGAAATGTCTTTCAGTCTCTTAAGTGTCATCTTGTACATGGTATGGAAAACTTTTCTTATTATTTTCTGCATCACACGGTTACCTCTAATAATTTCTGTTGACTCTACAGAGATGTTGGTAAACCCCTGCTCTGACTCAATGGAGCCAAATCGGATAGAGATCTACCAAATCCCAAAGGCAGGTAAAAAATACCAAGCTGGTCAAAAGAGTGCAGGCTAGTGCCTCTTGCAGTACAGAAGGGAATATCTGAGGCAGGAAGGGACCTCAGAGTATCTTTAGTGTGAGCCCTTGCTGAAAGCAGGGGCAGTCCTGGGGTCAGACCAGGCTGCTCAGAGCTTAGTCTCTTTGAGCCTTTCTGCTCAAGCCCAATGAATCTTCAGCTTTCCTGACACCAGTTCTGTATGCCTGGGAAATATTTATAGATCCCTTCTGTGCAGTCTGTTCCTGCTTCCAGCCCATGTGCTGCCTTTCTGCATGAAGGCTCTAGCTATACCAGCCAAGCTAGTGTCCTGATATGGGTTGAGAAGAGATGATTAAGATTAATTCCCTTATAGTATTTATAAGGCATAGATTTTTCACAGTAGAGAAAAGGAAAAAAAAAATACAAGAAAACACACACACACAAAACCAAAACAAAATATCTGCAAAAAAACCCACAGGAGAATAAATATCCTTACTGACTGTAATGATCTTGTTTCCTATTTAATGCCAATACAAACTACTTTTTTTGGTCACAGAATTCCCTGCTTTCATGGGATTCAAATCTGATAAAATAATCTATGCTTCTGCATGGTTTAATTTTAGATCTTCAGTGAGATCCTTGGTCATCTGAGTAAAACATTACCCAAGACCACATTGCTATAAATAAAAGCAGGTCCACGTTGCCCCAAATTAATATATCTGAAGAATAAATGAGGATGCTCTGTCAATAAAGAGCACAAAGTAGGACAGATAACTAGGGCAAGCTATAAATATCACACTTTTCTTCCCAAGCACAAAGATAGACCATCTTTGCAGTAGGACAATGCTGTCCTTAAAGACCTTTTCTGTCTCTCAAGCTCCTCAGCCTTTGAGAGATGATGTCTATCTGAATGCCACCTATCAGTTTTGTGAATAAGCCAAAATATGTTTTTGTGAAATGCAGAGTCTGTGCCCTGTTACTCTCTTTCCTCACATATCTCTGGACCATCAGCTTTGTTTCACAACAAACCAAGGCTACTGGACACAGTACTCCAGATGTGGCCTTACTAGGGATGAGTAGAAGGACAGGATCACCTCAAGTTTATCAAAATTAATTATTTGAACTAATTTATTTAAATTAGTTTGCTGTGTTTTTAAGCCAGTATAGTTATCCATTATACAGCTTCAAATACATTATTTATCAACCCTCACTGTAAAGAAAGTTATTAAATATTCTGCAGTTCAGAAAAAGAGTGAAAAAGGGAAATCTTGAATTTTAGACAGCTGATTGTGCCTATATGCCCTTCAGGCCGCTCAAAAATCATCAAACCAAACAAAAATTAGATCTTAGATTTTAATTACAGATAATTTAGATGGCCACTGCAGGCTATCTAGTGAGATCTAGTCAGATAAAAGAAGGAATACGATTCCCACATCTTGTCTTCTCGTCTCCCTTCTCTTGTCCAGGCTGAACAATCCCAAAGGCTTTCAATCTCTCCTCATATGACAAAACAAAAATTAGAAACTACAGACGATGCATTTAATTGCCTCACTGCGTATTATGACATGGATAGTTCAACTTGTAGGCATTCTGGAGTTATAATTGTAGTTGTAATTAATTCAGCTTTGATCCTGGAAGCACCTGTTGAAAATTTGAATATTTTTAAAGTTAGATATCTTGATTCTATCTCTTTTATAGACTCACCTTTCACCAATTACATGAAGTTTAACAAGATATGAATTCTGCACCTGGGATGGGGCAACTCTGGATGTACAGACTGAGAAATGAGATGCTGGAAAGCAGTGCCAGGAAAGGGACATGGGGGTCCTGCTCAATGGCAAGTTGAGCACGAGCCAGCAGTGCCCTGGCAGCCAGGAGGGCCAAAAGTGTCCTGAGGGGCACCAGGCACAGCATCGCCAGCTGGGCAAGGGAGGGGATTGTCCTGCTCTGCTCTGCTCTGCACTGGGGCAGCCTCACCTCGAGTGCTTTTTTACGCCAGTATAAAAAAGACATTAAAGTATTAGAGAGTGTCCAAAGGAGGACCATGAAGGTGTGAAGGGCCTTGAGGAGAAGCCATATGAGAAGCAGCTGGGGTCACTTGGTCTGCTCAGCCTGGAGAAGAGGAGACTGAGTGGAGGCCTCATCACAGTTACAGCTTCATTGTGAGGGGAAGAGGAGGGGCAGGCACTGATCTCCTCTCTGGGGTGATCAGTGACAGGACCCGAGGGAATGGCCTGAAGTTGTATCAGGGGAGGTTTAGGTTGGATATCGGGAAAAGGTTCTCCACCCAGAGGTGGCTGGACACTGGAACAGCTCCCCAGGGAAGTGGTCACAGCACTGAGGCTGACTGAGTTCAAGAAGCATTTGGACAATGCTCTCAGGCACAGAGTGTGACTCTTGGGGATGGCCCTGTGCAGGTCCGAGAGCTGGACTCTGATGATCCTTGTGGCTTCCTTCCAACTCTGTGATTCTGCGATTCCCTGCCTTATGGTAGAAATTAATTTTGTGTTATAGTGAGTATAGAATATCTGATATTTTTAGCTGTAATTTCTGAAGTTAAAGATATTGTAATACTTCCTTTAATTTCAAGTAATGAAAATTAGCACTTAAGTAATAATACATATTTATTTTGTCCTACATAAAAACTTCTCACATTTTCTGCTGCATATACTTTTACTTTTTACCATATTAAACTAACATTATTTCGCATTGTTTTAAAAAATATTATTCTCGACTATATCTGCAGAGTTTTTGACATGACCAAGGATTACTACTTCTGCCTCTGGAAGACTCTGATCTGCTTGTACCTAAAATACTCAGGAAAAGTGTTCATGTCTGGCACTTTTGGGAGGTCTGGCTGATAAAAAAATATATCAACTATATAATAAGTTAATTTAAAAAAAAAACAACTGTCTACATTTTCTTGGTTGGCACTGTATTTCCCTTATACTGTTTTGTTTCCAGTCTACTTGCACTTATGGTGAGATATTAATCTGACCACCCAGATGCAGACAGCTTCTGTATAAGAAGAGTGATTGTCCAGAAAGAATAACTAGCAAAGTTTCCTGAGATATATTGCTTGTTCCTGCAGACAGAGAGTAAAGTTTTTCAACAAAATGGATAAAGATTACTACCAAGAGAAAACTAAAAAGGGAAAACTAAAACCCTCATATTCTCTTTCTTTTAGAGGGAAAAAGAAGAAAAAAGAAAAGGAAAGATATAATTTTTCCACCTGTAAAGAAGATATTGATATACAGAAAAATAATATACTAATTCTGCTTCCTTATCTTCTATTTTTTATTGTCTCTGCTTGCACTTTAATGTTCAGATCCAACAGGTCAGCTTGTTCATAAGGATTCAATCTAATTCTATGTGCGCCAGGGAATTTACTTGCATGTTCTTTGAACTGAGATTAATAGCTTGGCTAACCCTTTCTGATCCTGCCATTTTGAAATGCTTTTAGGAATATCCAGTCAAACACATTTCCCCATAGAGGCCTCCTTCACTTTCTACTTCTTGATGACTTGCACTGCTATTTTTTCATGAGTGAAAGGATATGGATCCTAAGCAGTTCAGATTTCATCGAAGTTGACCTCCACTGATAATAGAAGGAGAAAATGTGATTCTTTATTTCTAGATAAGACTGAATTGCTTCCTTGGTGAATGAACTTTTAATGGGAAAAGAATTCTAAAGTCTAAAGACGTACAGACATATCTATAGGAATGAAATACGTATTTAAGCTATCTTGTGTTGACATTAATTTTCTTGCACAATGCAGATTCCCTAGGAGGAAATATCCCCTTGTAGGGCTCACCACCTTAACAAAAGGCTGCTGTAATGCCCCTCCAAGCGCCTGAGTGCTGAGTGAGCCTTGGGTGGGCATGCACAGCAGGATGGGAGGAGCCAGTTATCTGAAGTGCAGCAAGTCTCTGCTTGGTGTAAGTCTTCACGCCAGCATTGGGACTGTGACTTTTTGCTTCTAGATGAAGAAATATGTAATTACAATGCCTTGTGGGGCTGCTTGGAAGAAATATTGCCTGCTCTTTTAAGCTGGGAGATGAATCCATGTGTTCTCTCTGGCACATGAGCATAAAAAGAGAATCCTCAGAAAATCACAGCCTGCACATAACTCTGCATCAGTAGAAGACAAAGGCAGTTTTACAGTTGATCTCAGTAGGAAGAGGGAGAAGGAAATGTCAAATGCAGTTGTGAAGCACCACCCCCTCCTTTTATATGGGTGGATCAAAATAAGATCTGAAATTTGCACAATTCAGGGCATAGATACTTTATATATGAATTCTGTTTCATCCTGGGCAAACCCAGTTGCAAGGTATCATATTTCCCCAAGCAGCAGATGTTTCCCAAAGTCTTACACATCCCTAACTGTGATCCACAGGCTCCAAATATCAACTACGGTGCATGTCATCTTACAGTGTACTACTGAATATTTTGAGCTAAATAAAAAGCTTGGGCTTTTGGGTGCATAATGCTGGAAGAAACAGCTATTTTTTGATAGCACATTTGCAATCAGATGTCATTAAGGAGAGATAAAGCAGCATCCTAGGGGAGCAGTGAGGCCTGTGGAAATGCCTATATTACTCAGTATATTTCCACATAATATAATACATGCAGGGACAACTTGCAAGGCTTAATGCTCCAAGCTGAAAATAAAATAAAATTAGGTAGGCTTCTTATGCTTGCTGCCAGATACAAAGAGGGGAGACAAGATTTCTCTCTCAGCCAGTATGGGTCACTGAAGTGAGCAGTAACATTCACTAGTGAGGTAAATGAGTGATAATTATGACTAACACTTGTAGATTTTTTTAATGAGGTCACGTTATTTTGCATTTCACCTTTTGCCATAGGCACATTTTTCCATATTATAGGAACAAATAAGTAATTTTTTTTTTAAGTGTCACCTCTTACAGTTTTTTTGCTCAGGTCCAGAAAATATCAGGGTTCTGCTGCACTACCATAACCTGTTATAGTTCTCAATTTGTACTTCGTAATAACAGCTGCCAATCTGAAGGCTGCTTCTTCAGCTCTAAGAAACTGGTATGGACTTTTCATGGCAATAGAGAAATGGGAAATTACACAAAATGAAGTACTCTTGAATGTGTAGCAAATATACAGTTTATCAAGTACAGATTTGCTCCCCAAACTCTTAACAATCCTGGACCTGGGAAAGCGATGTAGTGAGTCAAGAATGCCCACAGTTATGGAGAAAGGCTAGCGTGAGCTAGTGCAAGAAGGAGGTGCCCACGGAAATCAAATCAGTCAGATTGGTGCAAAACACCACCTTGAAGCAGTTAGTGCAATGGGGATAGCAGTTACCTTTGTTGTTTGCACACAGTATCTTCAGAGAAGCTTTTCCTTTTCTGATGGGATAAAAATGTCTTTTGGCCAGAATGTTTCACAGATTGAAATCAACCAATACCATATTTCAATGCTCAGAAAATTCTATCTTCAGGAAATGGCTCAGGTATAAGAGGGTTAGAGATTCTGAGAGAGCCCTGAGCAACTCTGCTGAAACCTCAAGATACTCACTGAACTGATGAAGAAGCCCATATCCAAGTGTGGAGAACAGGACAGACATAAGTAAATGAAAAGCACAAAGTATGAACTGTCAAGAAAAATACCCAAATCCCAATAAAGTCAGAGCATTGTTATGGAGCTAGGGAGACAAACTAAGTGCAGAATGGAATTAGGTTAGTCAAACTATATAGAGGACACTTGGTAATTGACAGAAAAATATGACCATCCCTTCCCCAGTCCACCCACCTTCAATCTCCCCAAGAAGGAAACATACCTGATTCCAGTGTTGGTTTTATTAGATAAGTTCAGAGATCACTGACAGCAAAGCCCTGGGTGAAAAAAGCAATCTCTTGCTTTCCAGATATCTGGAAATTCGTATAATAGAGGGAGAGGGAAAGTGTGTCTATGACACCTTGGCCTGCTACATAACACATTTATTATGTGTTTCAAGGATGCAATGTGTCTGGCTACAACATCCTGAGATACTATGGGGGAGCAGAGGTCAGTCATTCGGCAGGATAGTGTTTGAGACTAATTCCTGCCAAAGACAATGCAGCTAGCTGATGTCCAGATCACTATTGCCAGTGGAATAACATATTGCTGCAGTTGGACAAGAATGTTTTGCAACAGAACTTGAGAAGTTATGTGCAAAAAGTCCATCTGGTACGCTTGAGGGAGAGAAAGAAATCCTTGAAACACAATGTGACCATAGGCCACAAGAGAGAGGTTTTTGAGAGCTGCTGCTACTTGGCCCCTAATGGCTTCAGCATATGCTTTGCAACTCCATTGCTAGGGATTCATTGTGTGTCAGGAAAATGAGTCTAGAATTCACAACACTGGCTTTTTACTCAGAGTTGCCTTAGAGCATGAAAATAGACATGATAGCATGGATAGACAAAGAGCAAAGACATAGGAAGCGTAAACCAGAGCCATTATATGTGGCTGGAGGCTTCCATTTGAACCTTCAAAACTCTGCTGCTGCATCATCAGAAAGTCAGCAAACAAATCCAATTCCACAGTATGCTGTTTAATAGTTGCATTTCTATTCTGCTTAGAAAATATTGATAGTTTTGTTTTACAGGAATAGGGGGCTTTTCTACCACTTCTGAATACAGTACAAGAGAACAGTTCAGCATACCAAGCAAAATGTTACAAAGGGTAGCCAGTCTTTTTACCTGGTCTCCTATTGCCAAGCAATGACTGCTCTTCTGACTGTGATAGGAAATTTCAGTATGGGGCAAGAATATGGGAAACTTAAGGCAATGGTAAAGTCACTGTCTTTGTAGAAATAAACATAAAATGGAATGAACTAATTTATGCTATTTCATGCAGTAGAATAGTTACTTGCTGGCTTGTTTTCCATTACTTTCTCTTCACAGATATTTATTCCGACTTACATTTTAACTTAGCTTTTTTGAACAAGTAAATAGGATAAGGATTATACTGAAATAATGATGTTTATTCTATCCTCCCCTCCCTCCTCTACAGCCCGGACTTGCAAGTTAATTTTAAGCTGGAACAAAGAATTCTTGAAACCTTAACTCAAGAACAGAATTCTTTGTTTCTGGCTGAGACATGATGACTCAGGGAATTTTCATGGGCTGTGCCTGTTGAATGTTGCCCTTGCAAGTAAACATAACCCTAAGCTTAGAACATCTGTCCCCTCAGGAAGTTAATATCAACACTAGAGAATATTTAATCTCAAAGATGCATGTCTAGTGCATGACTGAGGAAAGAATATAAAAACTTGATCCGTAAATCGCTCTCTGCTCTGGCAGTGAATCAGGCACCTACCTACTGAGAACATTGTGAACATCTATCAAATGGACAAATGCATGTAATCTGACTGAAAGTCACTTCTGCACTATCAGTATAAATGATTTATATTCAGTATTCCTTACAGCCGAGGAACAAGCTGATATTGCATGCAAGTTTCTTCAAAATCCTTTCAGCAGGATGAAATTATGTCAAGACTTTCCACAGGGCACTTCATACTAAACAAAACTTAAATGTGCTCTGTAATGTGCTTCATCACCTGCGTTTTCAGAGGTACCTGCATCTGGGTAGCCTCCAGAGAACAGGGCTCTCTGTTACAGGCAAAGGAACTGGATTGATGAGCCCAGCAGGGAACCCCAGGGCTGAGCCGTTCTTGGCCTAGAGACCCAGCAGGCTGTGGAATCTCCTTCCTGTGAGGTTTTCAAAGATAAGCTATACAGACAAAATGCCATCTGCCCTAGTACAAATGTCCCAATTTTCATCAGAGGCTGGGGCAGAACAACCCCCAGAGGTCCTCTTCCCTCCCCATTTCTGTAATTAATTTTGCAATACAGATTGCTGTTCCTCTCTGTATGGTGAGGAAGACAGAGGGCACCAGAACATCTGTATATACTAAAGGGCAATGCTATCCTAGAAGAAAAATCTTCTGACTCACTTTAAATGCATGTGGGCTGAAAGTTAGAACAATGTTTCTAAACACGAAAATTGTGGGATTCTGGTATAGTGCTTCAGTGGAAGTAAATGGAGGCAAAACAGTAACTCTGTTAAGACGAAGCTTACTAAGTTTGTGAAGCTTGTCTCATATGGCACCTTTAATGTAAAATACTGCTTTTGGTGATCTTTCATGTGGATAGTATAGGTACTGCTAAGGAATTCATGTCTGTGTGTTCCAGTGCATGTGTGCTGTGGGGATTAGTTACAGGAGAGTGTTTAGAAATTTGTAATTGTTTACTAACCTTTAGTAAGACCCCAGTATCATGATTTATCTGTTCAATTCCTGATATTGATCCTGAATGTATAGCTTTGTATTTGCTGGCTAATTATGTGACATTAATAATTCATAAACATCTTTGATACTGGTTTTATCTAAATTGTGTAAGTTGAGCAGTTTTCTCTTACAGCAGTGGCCACATGTCAATTTTCTTTACATGAAATTGCCAAAATTATATCTCCAAGATCTTATTTCAGTCAAAAGATTATTACTGCTTCTGACAGACTCTAGATCAGATTCAAAATCATGACAAGCGAAGGAAAACATATTAACAGTGAGCATATGGCAAGGGAAGCAAATCCTATTTAAAAGGAAGACTAAATAGGGTGAAAACCCTGGGATTCAGAATCAAAACAATACAATGATGCAGCTTTTACATTCACACTGGCTCATGCTTGTCCACAGTATAAAGTACAGCTACCTATTAGGTGTTTTCTCAATATCACATGCCTTTTGCCTTCTGATTTTCATAAGAAATCTTGGAAACTGATCAAAGAAAGAAAATACACAATTAAAAAAAATTTGAAAGCATGATATCATGGTTTTTAATTTTCTTTTTATGTATTATATAGATATCTATTTTTGACTTTTCTTTTTTTTAAAAGCCACACCTCTGATATACAAAACCCAAATTAAAAATCAATTGCTACTTTAAATAATGATTTTACAGTGCAGTGATGCCTCTTTGGCATGACTAACAGTTCTGAAGTTTCCACATGCTTAGTACACTTCAGCTGAAGTGAAAGGAGTGGCTCATTGTCAGTTTTCTGGTTTTTGCATGTTTACTGAACTATGAATTTGCCTGGTTTTGCCATAGCCAGTCACTCACTTCCCAGAATTTGTCCAATACCACTTCTTAGGAATTTTGTCTTGCTTTTATGTGGTGGAGGAACAGTATTCCGCTACATTCACCGCACTCTGCCAAAAGTCTGAGAAGAAACAATGGTGCTTTTCATTCTCAGAGACTACGCCTGTACTAGCAGGGATAGAGGCGCTTCTGAATTCCTGCCTCTGAGCTGGAATATCCCCCAGCTACCTCCTGTTTCCATATGGGATACAACCTGGGCATGCACCAAGCTTCCCTCTTCGTGTCCGGTGTTGCACTGAAAAGAAATGTGACTTCTGCAGCCACAGGGAAACCAAACAAGTCCTCGTCTGTGGGATCAGGTTCCCAGACTGCTTAGAGAAGGATGCAGGCAAAGGGACGGTAGTCACGGCTATTTTTCTGTTTAGAAATCTGAGTGCCTAAAACCCTGTCAATTCAATACTAAATGCCATTCTTTCATATCAAAGGTTAAAATGAACACTTTGAATTAAAACACACAAATGCTTTTACCTGTGAGGTATTAATTACCGCTCTAAGGACACGGTCGTGTGGTCTAAAGAAACCAAGTCACTGAAATGTGGCAAGTGACTGCTTCTCAACTGAGCTATTGTATCAGGCAATGTGTGTGCATTTAGCCTTTCTTCTCATCTGTGAACTGAGACACATTCATTGAAGCAAACAAATCCAATGAGATACAGCTATTACAGCCACTGGGAAAGTATGTGTGTACTGCAAATCACCCCACACCTTTTTTATCGAAATGTCAAGATTTAGGAATATTACAAGAATTGGATCAGCCGTAGGTCTTCTCCAGGGTGGCCTTCTCCAGTTCTCTTTCCCTTTTGTCTAACAGAGAGCTGGAAACCAACCATTTCAAATGTAAGCCCCTAAAAACCATATCCCAATCCTTTCATTTGCTCTTGGATGACTGCCATAATTACATTGTTCCTATTCAGCAAACATGGATTCCCCATATCTGTTAAGAGAGTGCTTAGCTGTATGGTGACATACAGCTCTCTCAGAACGTTTCAACCTATTATATCTAATACTGCCTTTGCACATAACATTAGAGCAAATAATCACACTGTTTCCAAAGCAGCACAATAAAATGAAAGGTTCCAGCAGTACAAATTACTTATAAACTTTTCCTGCTGGTGAGATTAACTCTTTGGTGATCTTCTTCTCTTTTCTGCTTTCTTCTTCTCTTTCTGCTTCTCTCATTTTCTTACTGTGTGCACTCTTTGGAAGATGCCTCCTAATTAGAAGTCCTGTGGGACTTGACCTGCAGCTCTTCCAAGGCCACTGAATTAATCTCTCCTCTCTAGGTAACCTAACTCAAAGTTTAATCCCAACAGTTGAAGAGTTTTGTTTAGAGTTGTTCTTTTGTTTCTTTGTTGGTTTGGTCGGAATTTTTTTCCATTTTTTTTTACTTGAATCTGACAGGAAAAGCAAATTTTTAACAGAAAGCCTCTGAGGTACTGACAGGAGCTTGATTCAGCAGCTTCCAGCAATTTCCTTTCTTGATGTGGTGGATATCTTAAAGAAGGAATTGGTTTTTATCCTCACAGGTTACATGTATATTGATAATGATTTTCTATAAAGGTGGCTTTTTAGTATTTGTATGCCTTTCAGTTAAAAATGAATTATGCTGTTCTCTTTTCTTCTGATAGTTTATCTTCAATATTATTTATCTCCCTTTTTCAAGGGTCTTGGAAAGGTAAAATTTATTCACATATTCTGCTTGTTGGTGATACCAAGCCTGAGAAACTTTATCTTTCTGATTTTGGTGAACAGCTCTAAACAGATCTGGTGTCTGAGGCCTGTGATAGTCCATGTGATGCTGGAGTCACTGTCGGAGATATTTTTTTACTCATTTTGTTAACAAACACTGGAGTTACAGATGAGGGTAAAAAGAGTAACCTCAAACAATTACAATATAAGAATTACTTGTATTCTGCCTAAACACATTTTTAATCAACTGCTGTAAAGAAATTGTGACACTGTCATTTTTATTGACTTGAAAATCAGCATATATATTTTTAACTGCTGGGGACAATTCCAGAATCTGTGACAAACTTTAGAATTAAGAAAAACTCTTTGCCTGCAGTCCATTACTTAATCTGTTTTCCCTTGTGTCTTGTGATAACTGTACCTTAGGTTTGCTTTCCACAAATCACCACACTTTACAGCTTAGGTTTGTCCTGGGATATGAGTTTAATAAATGGAATGGTGGAACAGAAAACCCCTGTGGTGAGGGAGGTGTGAAATAAGATTTCAGGCTTTTCAAGGGATTTTTTCCTCTTTGCAGGTCCTGTCTGAGTGGTTATTTTTCTCACTTCTTACAGTATAGCACAGCTGGGCCATCATATCCTTATAGAAGATGGCTGTGGAAATGGCACATTCTGTGATTTGTCTGCACATGACTCTTTTTTTTCTTTTCCAAAATTTTCCTAATAGAAAGCCAATGTGTAATTCAGTCATCCATTTTCTATCCAAGGTTTTGACAGCCTCATTTTTTTTTCCTGATTTATTTTTCTGATCTTTATTTCCTGAGGTGCTGCTGATGTCACTTGTTCTGTTCAGCTGGGAGGAGGCTGAGGGGAGACCTCTTCATAATCTCCAACATCCTCACAAAGGGCAGTGGAGGGGCAGGTACTGTTCTCATCACTCTGGTGACCAGTGACAGAACTTGAGGAAGTGGCACGAAGCTAAGTCAGGGGAGGTTTAGGTTGGATATTAAGAAAAAGTTTTTCACACAGCATGTGGTTGAGCACTGGAACAGCATCCCCAGGGAAATGGTCACAGAACCAATCCTGACAGAGTTCAGGTAGTGTCTATACAGTGCTCTCAGGTACATGGTGTGATTCTTGTCATGTGCAAAGGCCACGTGTTCTTGTCTTGTGCAGGGCCAGGAGCTGGACTCAGTGGTCCTAATGGGTCCCTTTAAATTTTTTTAAGGATGCTTATTATCCCAGAAAGTCAAATTAAATTTTAAATATTTCTAATATTTACTCATTGAAACATCCTATTTAGGAAATTTAGCTTTAATTTTTACCTCTACACCTGTTGCTTAATACATCTGTTAGTCTCAGGCTAAACAGACTGTGGAAAGATGATTAATTGTGCTACGTGTTTATTAACTTTGTCTGTAAAATTCTCTCTAGCCATTGGCTGATGTCTCCTAGAAAAAATACCAATGTCCTGGTGTAAAGTCACTCACCTAAGTGCTACTTCTTCACTATCAGCTTCATTTAAGCTCAAATTTCTAGGTGCTCATATTGTAGATTATGAAAGTTGAAATGAGAAAGAATTTTCCTCCACCAGTCTTGCCAGTATCCCTCAAAGAAAAGCCAGATTATAATTAGAAGTCAACATCAAAACTGACTTTTGAATACATTGCCCTGACTCCTCACTGCAGTTGTTTAGTTAAAGCAGATCTTCCTCCCTAAATCCTCAGGCTGCTGGAGCATCCTTGAGACATCCTCAGGCCTGGGCTGGAGGTATTTTAATGCAGATTCTGTTGCAGAAGGAGATGGATGACAAAGAAAAGCAATAACACAAAATCTTAAAAGAGAGTCCAAGTACCGTCTTTTTAACTGTTCTAAGGGGTTACTGATTTTTCTGTTCTTCACCTTGGTGACCTCCCCTTTGAAAGACAGAAAAGGAAGCCTTGAAAGAACACATTTAGTTCCCTTCCTCTTTTCCCAAACGATAAATTTAGAAGGCCAAAGTATCACTCGGATATATCATCACTTTAGCAGAATTGAATCAGTAACGCAGAACAAAGTGTCATTACCAGGATGTGAGTGGGGAGAGGGGTTTGTATTTGAATTCCAGATTACCTCTGGATAAGTAATAATGTGTTTCTACATTTGTAGTAATTTTTCAAGCTGTTGATTTTTCAAAAGAGTTATACATGAGAGAAATAGATTGGAATGGATTCAAACCTTTTAAATTTTTTTTTGTTCACTTCAAAATGTTAACCCACACCTGAAATCACATATTTATACATTTCCCCATGTTTTAAACACATGAGTCTAGACTGCCAAAGGGATTCTGATGGTTCAGCAAGGACCAATTCAACACTGCAGTTTCCCTCAGATTCTGGTCATTCCAATTGTTTGTCACAATCAACATTTGAACTATTTTGATGAATCACAAAATGCACACTGGAAATTTTTTCTTCTTTTCATGTAGTGTTGCTAAGTATTGCTGTCTTTCTGGTTGTTCAGTCTCCTGCATCATTAGGAATACTGTAGGTATATCATGTATCACAGATCCAATGCCATGACTTCTCAGACCTTTGGAAGACTATAAGTCTAGAAAATCAATTCAGTTATAAAACTGGAGAACATTTGGTGTTTGGTTTTTTTGATTTGGGTTGGAGTTTGGAGTAGTTTTACTTTTTTCAGAACGGCAGGGGCATTTTTTCTGAAATAATAGTTAGTGACAGGTATCTCAAAGTAATTCCTATTTTTTTTTTTCCTATAGTGCTCCTGAATTACACAGAATAATAGATGTCTGCCAAGATCAATTTAAAGCCATATATGCTCATGGCAAGTTTAAAAATTTTACATAAATAACATGCATTTAAAAGTGGCATGATCAAATTCACAGTCTTTCATCCCATTGTCAGTCAAAATTACAGTTCACAGCTATATCCTTGTGGGACTAATTTCTTTTCAATTAATTTTTAAACTGAGCGTGACCTGAAATATTATTTCAAATAACTGATCGGCTGGGGGCTGTGTGGAATATGGGCATTTCATTAAGAAGCAAAGCAGACTTTGTATTCTAATATCCATAACAAACAAACTTTAAAGGAGTGAATACCAGTATTCTCAAGAATTGTTCTGCAACAGCTATTCAGAAAAAAAAAGTGCAATAAACTTGCACAGAAATAAAGAGCCATAATCTCTCTTGCTATGTGAAGACTAGGTAAGGCACATTAATGTGCAAACAGAGCTTTTCCCTTTGTTTCATACAGGAAAAATGTGCCAAACAAAGAATTGCCAACTCTAAACAGGGTACACATGAACTTTTCATATGCCTTTTCTAAATTAAAAGATTTTACATTTATCATGAATTTAGTAACACAGGAAAACTAGGGCTGAATGATTTATCTGGCGAGTTCCTATTTCTGACTGACAAATGGAGCCTCAGGCATGTGAGGGCTCTGGATGACAGCACTGCCAGCAGCCTGCAGGGAGGGTGTCCTCTTTGGCTGTAGAGGAGATGAGTTGTAGGAAGGAAACTAATTTCCAAATAGGAGTCATATGTGAAAGACTTTTCCTCTGAGAAAGGGAAGTGGTCAGCCAAGTTGGAGCATTTAAGGATGCAAGGTTTTAATTTGAACAGTCATAGCTGCTTCTTTCTCTTTCACTGGGCTGTTGTTTTCTCCCCTGCTAAGAGGATAATATTCAACTCACCTTTGTGATTTGAGGGCGCAAAAGTTAATTATAGCAACTGAATACAAATGATTACCTGAATCTGTTATGTTAAAGTGTTTACTGTTTTAATCCTCATCTACCTTTCTTTCTTACAGCTCAGGAAATAAAATAAAAATTTCACTTTTGGGTTTTTCAGCTTCACTGTTTCATCCAATTTCCTAGGGTTTTCAGTGGGATTTCATTTTAAAAACCACAAAAAAACAACCCCACTAAAAACTAGACTGGCTGGGGATACGAGAATGATGCACTGTGCCACTGAAAGTTTAAAAAAGGCATTCTTTTTTAATTTACGAGGAAAATGTTCTTTAAAAACTTTTCTTTAATTACATATGATACATCAAGGCCAGGTTCAGCGTCTGTCTTCATTTATTGGATCACTCAGTGTGCCAAAGCAGTAGGATATGACTTTGGAGCTACTCCTTCACAAATAACAGTTATTTGGCAAATAGCATATCCAGACATTTTCCCACTGCACTGGTGCCATAGACACTTAACAGCATGTTCTGCTCTCCAGAACATTAAGTTTTGCTATCTCTCCTGAATATCAGTTTCCATTTGGAGAATGGAAAGGGGTTGCCTTTTCATCCAAAGTAAAACTATTTCCCCGTTATGTTCCTTTTAGTTGAGAATACAGACATTCACGGTTATTATTTGTCCCACTAAATATAATATTTGTACTGAAATAGTATAAAAATCTAGGAAAAGTATGGAAAATCCCATATTTTTTTCTGTATCTTTATACTTCTCCTGAAAGATGTCCTAGTTCTGTAGCTATTGATAGAAATCCATGTTTGTAAAGAAATAACTTGAAGAGTCTTCCTACTCATAAACCAAAAATAATTCCAAAGAGTAATAAAATAACATGCCAAATAACTATTCTTATGAGTCCAATACATGGTTTTCACTTCATAATAGCCAATTCCATTATTATGCTAAGATTTGACATTTTACAGAGATATGAACTAAAAATAGTATCCACTTTTGTAAACTGCTAGGTAAGGTTGGGTATCTTGAAATAAACAATGAGTTGATATAGCACAGCCATGATGGTGGTTTAGAAAAAAAAATCTTATTCCTCTCTAAAATCCAGGAAAGTCTGTCTATGTCCCAGTGCCACTGGAGCTCTGTTTCTAGCTGTGGGATAAAGAGTGTTTTCCAAAGTCCCAGCTCCCAGATGCTCACCCTGGCACCAACTAACGTCACATCAAGCCCAGGCCTGAGCCCTGCCTATCAATATAGGTGAGGGCCTGAATACGCATGGAGGGACTAACAGCTTCCTGGATGGGATGTATTTGGGGAATAAGAGCCTGAGGCACTCTTACCCTGCAGTTCAGACACAGACCTAAAGTCCAAAACATGAAATACATTGGAGCAGATATTTGAGGTGGTCGCTGCACAGCACTCCCATGCTCACCTTCATAAAATTGCAACATAAGGGCCAAAAGGTTGTTCTTTCTCTAAAACAAAGCCAAATAGCACAACTTTATTTGTATTTTCTTGTGGTTTTCTTCTTCTTTGTTTGTTGGTCTTGCAAAGAGTGCAATTACTGCAAATGATAGTCCTATTTTAACCTCTAATATTTAAGTTATAGATCACAAATAGACCAATATTTCATCTCACACAGAAAAAATTCCCAGATGGTATGATGGAAAGAGCAGTTTAAATTAATGTTACAATAATCAACAAAATAAAGGAGAACCAGTATATGATGAGTGTGAGAAAGTAGAGACCTACGGTCTGGTCTCAGCAGTGATAACGTTTTGCAAATTAATTTACTTAGGGGGAGGCATGTCTATAATTCTTCATGCTTCATTATACTGGCAGGCACATGACCTACCACTGTAATTTGCAAGTGAGCATGATGTCATTTTAATGAAACATCAAGCAGGGCAATTCAGAAGGAAATGCCTACTATAAACGAGCTATTAAATAATACTTAGCAATTATGGAGTGATTTTCTACTTCAAAGCCCTTCACAAACAGTCACTAATGAATTTGCATAATGTCTCTGTGAAGAGGAGGAGGAGAAGGAGGAGGAGGAGGAGGAGGAGGAGGAGGAGGAGAAAGGAGGAAGAGGAGAAGGAGGAATATCATTGTTCACTTCTGCAAGCACAGAGCACAGAAACAACTTGCCCAAGACTGCAGAGGCCGTGAGCACCAAAGCCCAGATCAGAACCTGATGACAGCCAGATATATGGCTGCATCATTACATCAGGCTCCCAGCCTAGCAGGGGCCTTTAAAAAGTCTTTAAATCCTTTAAATGAAGGTTAGTATTGATATGACAATGACACAAAGTCAGTTTCTAGTCACGGTTATTTTGTTGTCTTGACACCAGGCTGTTCAGACTAGGATCTAACACAGTGCCACCCCATGACCCATAAGCCTTCACCCTCAGATCTTCTCACAAAAGGGTACCAAGGGAAGTGAGACACACCATGGCCTCATCCTGGTAGACAGCAAAATGCTTATAAAAACCTTATATGTCCATTGAGACTCAGAACTCTGGAAACACTCCTATTTACCCCAGTTTAGAAATCCTCCTCATAACATCCCCCACCCTGCCCCAGCAGTACAGTAAAAAATGAATGTTGTAGCTGCTTGAATCTCCTGGGGTCTCACAGAATCACAGAACGGGTCATGATGGAACGCACCACAGTACTTGATCTGGTCCAGCCTCTCTCATCAAAGCAGGGTCACCCCAGAGCACACAGCACGGGATTGCAACCAGGTGGTTCTTCAGTATCTCCAGTGAGGGAGTATCCACACCCTTCCTGGGCAACCTGTTCCAGTGCACAGCCACCTGCACAAGAAAGAAGTTCTTCCTTGTGTATCATTTTCTGCCTATTGCTTGGACACAATTGGCACCTCCAATATTGGCATCACCAAGGAGAGCCTAGCTCCATCCTCTTGCCACCCTTCCTTCAGATACTTATAGATGCTGATGAGGTTCCATCTCAGTCATCTGTTCTCAAGGCTGAAGAGACTGAGCTCCTCCAGGTTTTCCTTGTAAGAGAGATGCTCCTGTTCCTTAATCATTTCTGTTGTCCTCCACTGGACCTGCTCCAGGAGCTCTGTGTCTCTCCTGTCCTGAGGAGCCCAGAACTGGACACAGTACTCCACCTGTGGCCTCACCAGGGCTGAGCAGAGGGACAGGATCACCTCCTTGCTGGCAATGCTCTTCCTAATGCTCCCCAGAATCCCATTGACCTTCCTGGCCAAAGGGACACACTGCTGGCTTGTGGACAGCTTGTTATCCACCGGGACCCCTAGGTCATTCCCCACAGAGCTGCTTTCCAGCAGGTCACTCCCAGTCTGTACTGGTGCAGAGAGCTGTTCTTCCCCAGGTTCAGGACTCTGCATTTGCCTTTGCTGAATTTCAGTCAGTTCTTCTCTGCCCATCTCTCCAGCCTGTCCAGGTCCTTCTGGAGGGCTGCACAGCACTCTGGGGTATTGTTCACTCCTCACAGCTTTGTGTTGTCACTGAACTTGCTGAGGCATCTGCTCCTTCATCCAAGTCATCAATGAATAAGTCAAACAATACTGGGCCCAGTACTGAACCCTGGGGGACACCACAAGTGAGAGGCGCCAACCAGACCCTGTGCTGCTGATTACGACCCTCTGGGATCTCCCACTCAGTTAATTCTCAGTTGAACTCATTAGCCACTCATCCAGCCCATACTTTCTGTGTTTGTTTATGAGGACATTGTGAGAGACAGTGTCAACAGCCTTGCTGAAATCTCAGGAGATATCTTTTTAAGTTACTAGTTAGAAACAATGCAGTCCACCATCTCTGTACAGTTTTCCCTCTTTAGTTTAATATCAAAACATTGGTGTTTGGCAAACCTCACTGCCATGTAAGACCAGATGCCATTTGACATGCATGTAGTGATTAGTTAACATTCCCTACCCTAATGGTAGTGGCTGCTCTTAAAATCTCAAACCAAACCTATTTGCAATAACTGTGTTAGTTTTCTTTGCCTGCAATAGAAGAAAAGATATTTATTTTGAAAAAGAACAAGTTTTCCCACTGCGTTAACTATCAGGAATTGTACTTTTTTTTCCCCAAACTTACAGTAGCAACACCTATGTGTATGGATAGACATTCTGTTTCAGGTTAATCTATCTATGCATCTCAGTCTTGAAAATACAAGATGATATGTCATCCTTGACCATACTTTTAATATTTCACAACCCTAGTTTTGGGAATATATGTTATAAGAAGCGTTTGAATGCAGGTGTTGCATTAAACAAATAGCAAAGGCTTTCTGATGAAGCTTCTAAAGTTCTTTAGATTAGCCAAATAACAACATACTCAGTCTTTTTGAGCCTGTCTTTCCAATTCTTTCTAAAAACCTTGAGATCTGCTTCTATATGAAAAAAAAAAACCAAAAAACAACTCTTTATTTGGACAATTTATTCGCTGTGGAAAAGAAACAACCCCAAAATTATTAACTGCAATTCAGTCTAAACACTTTCGAAGACCCATAAGTTTGGGTCTCACTGAAAACCTGCAGATATTTCTATATATTATTCATCACTTTTTTTTTTGTGCATATTCCTTGCACAGTGGTGAAAAGGAGAATGTTCAGGACATAATTTCCAGTAACAGCAATCATTGTTCCACATGGCCACTCAAAACAGCAGCTGGGATAGATGTTGCAGAAATACTTAATACAGACTATTTCTGAGATATATTTATAAACAAATATATAAGTGTATCAATTAAAAAAATATATTAAATTTGAGATCCTTTCCTTTCTCCTCCCTACTAAGAGTTTCGTTACATTTGAGAGCATTGTTTTATTACAAGTTTGTGAACTGAGTAGAATTTTAGACAGAATGCATTTTCACTGGAAAAATTTTAATCTTACTTCAATATCATCATCATAAAGGAATTGCAGGAGGACAGGCTGAAATAAGGTGTGCTTACTTATTGGAAGGATATGCTGCACTGGTTTAATGACTAGTCCTCACTGGGAAAGATCTGTCACTCTTTGTATCAGACACGATAAAAGTACAGATGGAATGTATTTTGAGACACATTTTTGTGTTATTGTGTGGGGTATTTGGACCCCACAATACCAGAGAAGTAAGTAACTCACCCATTAGCTGTCTCCTTAAAAGAATAATGTAATTTAAATGGATGGGAGCAATGTATTTTAAATACTTTTGGAAATACATTCAGCGAGAATGTATCCTTAAGTATTATTAGCTTTCCCTTAAACTTGTATTCATTTCAGTGAAATCTAAGCTGGAAAGTCCTGGAGCAGCTCAGTGCCTCATCTGCCTCTCCAGTTGTACCCTTCCAGGCTGCTGGAACTCATCTTTCCTCCTGGAGCCTTGAACAAACAAGCCAGAGAAGACTCACAGCATGACTCCACAATGAAATATTTGACTAAGGTTAGGACATCTGGGAAGAGTTTGGGGACAGCTTCAGGTCTGGAACTATGTATTTGAAACAAAATAATTTTGTTTGCCACTTTTGGTCTTGATTTGAACTTTGCTTTCTGCCAGCTGGGTAAATTCATTCGTGGCTGAGTTGTACTGTGGCGTCTGTGGTTTGCAGATGTATGTTCTTCTCCATCACTCTTCGTTGACACACCCTGTATTGTCTTCTCTTGGAAGATGTCTGCATAGCTAAGGGGTTTTTTAGGCTTGAAAGTATTCTGAAATATAGGCCTTATTTTCATAATATAACATTTACATGCAGTATTTAGTATAAATTGTATTTTTTTGATTTTCTTGATTGGACTGTTTCCATTTTCTCAAAATCTTATTTCCTAGAAGTGAATCATAAATAGAGAGATTTTTGTTTATGCTCCATTTTAACTGTATTTTTAATGTGGTTGTAACATAGAGGCAGTAAGTTGGGAGGAATGTAGAAAAGGAAACAACCTGATTCTAATTTTCCTTTCCCTTAACTGGGTTTTACAACACTAGAATGCAGCTCCTTTTGTTTTTCATGAGTCTGAGAAAAGGAGAAATTTGCATATCTCTATGAACAAAATATGCAGATGGTGACTTATCTATTAATTGACCAGCGAATTTGATGGTTGAAGGAAATTATGGTAAAAATTAAATATATCCATCAAATTCTAGGCCCTCAAAGGCATTGAGAACAATAGGAATAAGACTCTAAACTCTTTTAAGACCTAGGGAAAAATTGTATCAATAATGCAAATTTAGACTAATATATGTATAAGAAAAATTCAAAATTCCCTTATACAGTTAATGTATACAATTGTAGTAAGAGTTTGCCAAAGCAGAATATTTGAGAAATCATAGGTTTTTGGCACCATAGAATTAATGTCAGCTGTCTCCCTCTGTGACCTTTGCAAGATTACTTCCACTTTACACTAGTAAGAAATAAAAAAGATAATTTGCCCCTACAAGAAGGTTATCATTCTGATGAGACCGTTCCATTCTGTTTGGTCATAGTTTATAGAACACTCACATCAAACTAACTTCTACTGCATATGATATTTTCCATTGTTTTGCAGAAAACAAACATGGGGATATTTTTAGCAGACATTTGTCCTTGATAAAAATATTCTGAACTCAGTAGCAATGAAAAGTAAACATTCATCACTGAACCGAGTTATATTAGACAGCCTTTATAGTCAACAAAATGAAAGAAGCATTTGCAGGGTGGGATTTACCTCATCCCAATGACGCACATGAATCTCATTGGAGGCATCTGGTATTAGACCAGATGTATCCTGACCTCAGAGTCATAGGCTATGGTCTTCTTTGGATCAGGACCATCTGCAGAAGCGAGAAACTCTCTCTTACGACTGTAAAACTGTGTGAGACTTCACAACTGAACATTTAAGAACAGCTGCAAGGAATGAGGGAAAGGTGTTGCAGATAACTCATGTATACCACTGGCAATTTTTTTTATTCAACATCTATATTAGTCATGAGTGCCCAATGTAGCCTTCTCATTGAAACACCTCAGGTGCTAAGCTAAAATCCAGTGAGGCAAACACTAACCATGCCCAGCTTGTGATATAAAGCCATAATTTGAATATATCTCACTGAAAGCACTTTCCTTGCTCTCACATAATTCCAAGTTACAGGAACAATTGCATCATTTATCAAGCATATATTTTTGCACATTGTTCAGCTGAACTGTCTTTGCTCAAAATGTTAGACAAAGCTTTCTGTTTCCCAGAACTGAGTTCTGGGAAATTTCAGATCCAAATAATTTCAGACATATAAAATATTGTTGTGGTAGGAATTGTTATTCTGTCTTAGGTGTAGAGGACATGGGAAATGACAGCTAGCACACCGAGAGCCGACCTGAGAGAGGACTTAGAAGCTGAAAACCATCCTGAAATTTAGATGGTGGTCTGTCATGTCTGTTTTCCCATGTTAACCATATAAATAAGTCTTATAATTTTTTAAGTCCAATAAACACTGTGTTGTGACTCTGCTCAGAGAAGGCTGAAAAGCAAGATATGGCACCAGTGGTTTTCCAGTAAGAGTCCAATGACCAAAATAGTCCCTCAGGAGGTGGGAGAGGCAAAGCTCTAGATGCTGTCCCACTCAGGAAGGTTACATTTCTGTCTCTTCCAAGGACCACAAAACCACATGGTCTCCCAAACAAGAGCAATTTTTTCATCTTTTCTCTCCAATGGAGAGATATTCAACCAGTGCTAGAGTGGGTGCCAGACAGAAAGCAAACAGAAGTAAACTTCTCTGGGTGAAGTGGATGGGATTTGGAACTCAAGTAGGAAACAACTCAAGTAGAAACATCCTTCCAAATTCTTCCCTGTGCCAAGTGCCCCCAAATGCAATATCTATTTTCCTTTATTCTTTGTAGTGATTTTGTGTAGTTTCCCATACACATATCCATTCCAGATGACAGAAACTGCCCATAACAAAAGGCATATAGATACTGAAGTCTTCTCCCTTATATATTGTCATTTGTATATTATCATTATTGTCCAAAAATTAAATAATTTCCAAAACTTTGAGATAATTTCTGTTTAGTACATAGGGACCTACTGCTAATGAAGCAGTGATACCAGAAGTAAGATGAAAACTTGGAGTTTTTCTTCTCCTAAGGGAACAAAAGGGTCAGCAGCAAAAGAAACTGTTTTAAACTCAGTTCCTTTTATTGAAGGCTGCATGGTCCTTTTCAAATAAAAATACACCAAAATTTTTTTTGTTTTACTCTGAGAAAAAAAGGTATGAATACTATAATTTAATAATAATTAAAAATACAATTACAGGTTTCTTTTAATTCATTTTATAGTTTTATCCTTAGATATTTCCCCACAGATCAGTATATCCCCATGTAAGACCCAGTCACTCAAGTGTGCATGTTTTTCCCAGATTAATTATTCTGACATTTGATAACATACATGGATCTTTCTCTCTTTAGGGATTCTAAGTAATTTCTAAGGATACTGCCGTGTATATCTACAAGGAACTGCAAGGCCTAACTACCCAGAAAATTTCTGACCATTGGGACCTGGAAAAAAAAATAGCTTTATTTAAATGGGTGTTATTTTATGCCTGAAGAAAGATAAGAGGTTTTTTTTTAATTAATTTTCAGGTTTACAACTGATGTCCTAATCCTCCCCAGATAGAAATGGACTCAACAGGAGCAAACTCAGTCAAAAATTGCCAAATAACAGAGCCCCAATTTAGAGGAAGTTATGGAATTCAACTCAGAATTTTCTGATATATTCAGAATTGATGTTTGGATTATGCTAATATAATTATGTAAGATGTCTCTTCAGCAATTTTAAGTTTCTTACCTTTTTGAGAGAGATCAGAAGAAACATGGTGATTTCTTGAATTCTCTATTCACATGGTAGTTTGGATTTATAGCTGCAGATCTGGGCACTGTTGAGTGAAATGTCCCTCACAATTTTTAAAGGAGCTTGTTGCAAGATAACATGCTGACCACTGTGGATTCTCTGCAAGATTTTTGAAAATCAGCTCATTATTGATTACGTACCTTAGAATACATGGTCAAAGTGAAGTAGTTATAATATCTCCACAAGTTTACAAAACATTAAGTATCCTTTTATTTTCAGTAAGTGCCATCTCCACACTCATACCTGCCGGGACTCCTGCTGTGATAACCCACAGAGGCGTCAGATGTAAATCCTCACAAAACAATTACGGAAACGAAACTTCAGTTAGTATTTGATTATTACATAAACTTTAACCTCCTCCTGCCACATACTAACCTGCTGTGGTGATTGACATATTTATTTCATAAGTTAATCCCATTTCTCAAAACTGAATTCCTTAAAAAATTTTTTTCCAAGTGAGCACATGCAAGAGCTGTATAGTTAAACTACAACACCATATGAAGTCAAAAGACAGCTGATGCATCAATGATTTCTTCACGTTTAATGAGGAACAAATATATCCCAGATTCAATTTCAGTTTTCAAAATGTGTAATGATTTTCTGTGCATCCTCAATGAGTTCAACACAAAGAATGAAAGAATGGAACAAATTTTTCATTTCATAAAATGAAACATAAAATGGCTGAAATAAATGGTGTCAGTGTAATACATAAGCAGAAATAATTTACTTAGACATAAAACTTTCCCAATAAACTATCAGTTCTTGATACTCCCATTGCCTTTATGACAAAATAGATTTTAAAATATATTAATATATTCAATTATTTATTCTTTGCATTAAGACACCTTTTCTGTTTTACAAGCCAATTTAGCATTTAGTCTTCAAGCTAATAGAAAATGAGTGCATTCATTATGCTATTTTTTAAACTTATTTTATTTTCCTAGAAATATATCCTTTCCATATGGGCAAGATGACAGTTATAATAGTTACCAATATTTTTTACTGGTTTTGACCTTTCTTAGAATATTTTTTTTAAACTTTATTATGTCAGTAGGAAAACCTTAAATTATTTTGTGTATTTAAGTATATATATTTTTAATTTATAGAATATCCTTATCAGACAAACATCCTCAGTGCAGCCAGAAGGAATGTGTTATAAATGGTGCTTGGAATTGTCAAGGGAACAAGTTTTTATTTTAAGAATATATGGCACTACTGAAACTTTTCTCTTTTTCTTTTTTTTTTTTTTCACCAGCAGACAAGGAGCAGGGGGAGCACATTTTTCATTTTAAGCTTTAACCAGACTTCTAAGAATTGCTGTCTTTGAAGCACTCCCCCCACATCCTCCCCCATATTGGTCTGCAATCCAGAATGAAAAAATGTTCCTCGCCTGCTTTGGGATCACTTTCTTCTAGGACTTTCATAATGTTCCTGTCAAGAAATTACATAAAGTATTGGACAAATCCCTTGTAGGTGGTTTCCATGAACCCATGACACTAATTTTCACTGCATCTTAAAACTTATCTACAAAGCTCTGATCACAGCACCTACTTCACAAAACAACAAACAACAGGAGACTCTTTCAACAGGGAGAGAAAATTTGTTTTCTAGCTACTTTTTAAGACTGATGATATATTTTTCCCTTTTATTGACACTAGAAGAGTTAAAACTAATCAAGATTCCTCTGCCTAGAAACATTTGTTCCCAACTTTCTGATTGATTTAGTCAACTATTTTTGGCTCTAAAATTTTGGTAAGTAGCCATGAATCTGGTTTCAATTGGGTGTCCCAAAGTGACAGCAGTTGGGAAGTCAGTCATTTTTGTGAGGTGTCTGTGCCCCATGAGTGAGTCATGACCTTACTGTGTCTATTTGCATGGGCCTCTTTCATACTTCATGGCAGCTCAGACCACTCAGATGTCCTATGGCCAACCCCCAAGCCCAAAGTAGGAAGATTAAAAGATTATGAGAAAAGAGACTGTCTTCTACACCAAACAAAATGGTGTTGATTTTGTGATTTATCTTTTTGTCTAACATATTCTAAGTTACGTCTCTTTTTAACTATTACAACAAATGCTTTAAGGACACTGTGATTGCCTTCTAGAAAACCAAGATTTACATCAGTTTTTACATAATAAAATCAGTTTTCCATAATTTTTCAAAATTTATTTTGAATGAAAAGTGCCAACTTTTTTATTTTTTAGGAGCAACAAAGAACATATTTTTCCTGAGAGAATTTGCTCACCTTCTTCCTATTCACCCCCAAAAGCATTTTAAAAGTGTAACAAACTTTTTTTGAAATCTGTACAAAAGTAACCAGTGACCTTATTGAAGATGTTGCCACTGTGCATGCTGATGAAAAGCTTCACTGATTTTTCAAATATTGTCAAGAACAAACCAGTTTTGGGGAAAAGAATATTTCCATGTCTAATCTTACAGATCGTAGCTTTGGGGAGGCACTGCTTATCCATGGAGCATTAATGTGATCTACTGATGAGATACCATCATACAAGGAAGTTCCTCCCAAAGTTTGGAATTACAGACAGAATCACAGAATTGTCATTGCATTATTGGAGAAGCCATATGCACAGACATTTTGCATTTTGAACAATTAAACCCTTTCTAATGATGTTCAGCATAGCAGTAGGAAGCCATATCATCAGCCAGAAGGAAAATAACTTCTAGCTATGGGCTAACAAAATTTTTACCATTTCTAAATGAACAACAGTTATATCAACAACAACAACAACAACAAAAAAGGAAAATCTTGAGTCAATAACGGTAGAAATTAATGAATAAGATTGCATGGAAAACTGATTTGGAAAAATCCTCTCTCAGACTAACAGAACACAGCCATGATATTTAACAGACGTATTGTCATATTAGCTTAAATTCAAATAATAAGTTTCATTATCCTTACCATGTATGCAAGTATTTATTTTCATTTTTATTATGAATTTTCATAGTTTCAGTCAACTTATTAGAAAAATCTTGATTTATTAAAGCAAATTTACTTTTGGAGCTTGTTTCAGAACTATTGCATCACCACTATTTACTTATTTCTAGAGCTGTCTTCACTAAGTCGGTTGTGGAGGTGGAGTTACACCACTAAATCTGGCTTCGCAGTTTATCTCAGCAACCTCCCCACCATCTCAGAAGCCACTTATAGACTTAATCTGCAATTTTTCCAGGTTTAGATGTGAAAAATCCCCAGGTGTCTGAATGGTTTACTTTATATTTGCACACCAGCTCCCTTGACCACTTCAGACAAAAAACTTTGTAAGCCCTGCCCAAATCCTGTTGACATTTTTCTCTGCCATCATTTTAGCTCTGCCTAAATGTCTATAACATTTGTCCAAGCCTTGCAGGCAAAGGAGAGAGCAAACAAACAGACAAGAGAGATGAAGATAAGGTAAGTCTGGAGTTTTTAAATTAATACTTAATAAATTAAATTAAAACATTTATTAAACTATACAGGGAGAGAGAGACTAAACAGGGAACAAACAAGATTGGTTGCCAAAACCAAGGTAGACATCCTGGTTCAGTAAAGCCAGATTGTTAGCAAAGGGGAACTGAAGGGCTCAGGGAGCATGTGGGGAAAGTTGGGACAGAGGTTTAGCTATTAAGCTTTTATATATAGACCAACTAGTTCCTGGCAAGTACGAGGTCAAAAAGGCCATAAGATATCAAGTATTTCAACTTGTGAGTTAGTTTTCCAGCACTTACCATGAAGATTTACAAACTTTTTCAGAAGAACTCGACCCCAAAAGATATTCCCAGCATAAATAACTTCCCTGGGGCATCTGTGAATGTCCTCCACAAAATGGCCTCAAACCTCACTAGATTCCTTCTGCCTGCATTCCTTTCACATTTAGCTATTTAACAAGCTTTGAATTCCAAAGAAATGCACAAATGCTTTGCAAGAATATGGCAAATTGTTTACAAGCTTCCTCATGAACCTAAAAATCTGTATGATTTTCCTTTGGCAAGCAGGACTTCAAGCTACATGTGGTTGATAGTACCTAAAGGTAAACGTACATCTGGCACTCACCACAGGCTACTAGGAATTTCTAATTGCTATCTGTCCTCAGTGCTTCCCAGAACAATGTCTTGTGGGCATCATGCTACACAGAAGTTGTTGGAAGCAGAGAGCAGCTGTACACTCAGAGCACTTCTGCAAGATTGAGTGTTGAGAATTTCAATGCAAACACAGTTTTTTGTTCAGGAGCAAGAGAAAAAGGTGTTCATGGGTGAACACGGGGGAGACCTGCAGCGAGCAAGCATTAATGAGCATCTTGCATGCCTAAGGCTGCCCAGCTGTCCCTGGAAAGCCAAACAGAAATTGTGCATGACTGTCTGCCCTGGGAATACTGTTCTCTAGATAGAGGAACAGGATGAAAACTGAGAGTTGATTAAATTAACTTTAGCTGTCTAATTTAGAAAACTCATAATAAAGACATTTTTGCGTTCTCATATATCCCATTCTTAGCTTTTCACAGGTAATCTAATATACAATATACTAGACAAATGCTAGGTGCGTTAGTATCTCTGCTTTATTTTTTTTTTTTCTAAGAAGAAATCTGTAGATATTTCTAATTCCCCTAACCCTCCAAGTAAGCAATATCTTTTATTTACCACTGGGTCCCCTTCCCTTCTAGGGGTTAGGTGTATTAATTTATGGACTGCTAGAGAATTAAATGCAGCCAGTGCATAAAAACATGAAAGCAAGGCATCATATTGGGTTCCACTATCAGTACCAGAGCTTGAGAACTTCCTCTCTCTTCCTTCTTTAGATCTCAGTAAACTTAATGGCCTCTTGTGCCCTACACTAGGTAGGAGAAACAGGGCTTGATAATAAGAATGTGCATCCCCTCCACACTTACGTGACAATCAGACACAAGCCACCACGGAGAAGGCAGCTGATGAGCCACCCAAACTTTGTCATAAGTGGCTTGAGCCACGGCAGTCAAATCAACCCTGGCTGCCCTTAAATCAGAGTTCTAGGACAACTCGAGCTTTGTAAACAATTCTGCTGCTCTACAGGATGCGCACCTTAATATGTCCCATTTCTTACCTTTTGTGTATTTAAGGCATCACACTATATGCATTAGAATGTCCCTGGAGTTGCACAATATTCAAATGTCAGGAGCGAGGAAAGATTTCAATCACTGCCCTTAAGCCTTCTTGCCTGAAGGGTGGGGATTTGTCACTGCTTCTGAAGAGACATCAAATGCTTTACATCCAGCAATCAGTTGTATTCTTTTTCTTAAGAATTCTTTTCAGCTGGCACGAAATACTACTTTAAATGATTCTGCTGTTGTGCTTATTATATTTCAAAATTTCTTTTGAGATATTAAGAAGAAAAACTCTGTACAGACTGGAGGCTCAAAATATATATAGAGCTAAATCTGAAAGATCAGATTTAATCAGCAATCAGATTTTTCTTCCAAATAATTAATAAATTACTGCCATCAGGCAACTAGTGAATATTTCTGTTGAAAAAGGTGTGTTAAACAAAATGTTCATCCTGAAATTTGAAACAAAATTTCGTGTCCTTTCATTTCAAGATGACTCTGGGATAATGAATATACCCAAAATTAAACTGGCTATAAAATAATCCCTTTTTAGCCCATCTTTATAACCTTTTGTAGCCATGGGCAGATTTCACTCGAATTTAACATTAAGTTGCTATCTCAAGCATAATGAAATTCGTAAAGACTAAGGGAATGAACAGCTTTATAGAAGTGTGAAATTAATGTGATCAATTGTGTTGCGACTGAAGGAGAAGAAAGGGAGAAGTGGGTTGAGCTCAGCCACCTTCGGATGAGAAATCAGTACTGATTAACCTGCCAATTAACTCTGCATATGCCGAGCTCTTCACTGATTAGATGCACCACCAAAGTTAATTCTTGCTCAGTGAAAGTGTTGTGGAGACTTGAGAAAGGACAGGATGTATTGCAAAGCTGAAGAGACTGAGCACAACCCCACTGCAAACTCAGATTTCTTAGTATAATGCTCATAAGTATATTGCTCATAAGACTACTCTTGAAGAGCAAAGCAAAGAGAACTAAAATTAAAACAACAGCAGAAAAAAAAATTTTAAAAAATCGTCGGATGCTAATTTGATATTAACTGAACTATTTGCACTGTTTTGGTTCAGAAGAAATAAGGAGGCTCATTTGTTTTAGTATGACCCAAACCAGATATTTCTTCCACTTTTTCCCCTTTGTCTTCGGAATGAGTTATTCACACAGAGCTAAGTGCATTATGTAGCTGTCAACTATGCATAAATAGCCATGTCAGACACTGCCATAAAGTCCCAGGCTGCAGTACAGACAAAATGCTTGCAAGGGGCACTACACACAGCAGTGGGACAGCAGCTGAGACATAGAGACAGAACCTGTTCCTGTGCCACTGTACCTGAAATAATATTTCCCTGCTCAAATATAATTTTATATCAAAGAGATGTGGTATCAATAGAAACAGTAAGTATGAAGCAATTCAGGAATCCAGATATTATCTTTATAGAACAAAAAGTTCTCATTTTCTTCCTGGGTTTTTCTCTTTCTTCCCATTTGCAGGTTTAGGAAACAGCTCACAGAATGACAAGTTTACAGAAAATTCAATGACCATAAGGACGTCAAGTTGACATAAGTATTAAGAATAATGATTTTTTTTTCACCCAAATTAGCTTACATTGACATTATTATTTACTGTGCATATAAAATCATCTCTACGTTTGTGCTACTTAGGGCACAATGCTGGATGTAGCCCAGAAACGGTATTAAGTTATTCTGTCTTCAAAGAGATTTTGAAATGTATAGATAACTTCATAATCACATGAAAACAGTATGGCAATTGGACAAAAAAATTGTACAGGCCACCTGGAATTAGAGATGGAAATGACAGTTAGGTTTTATTAGATATTTTTGCAAATGTGCATGCTTTATACTCAAATTTTTAACTTCAGGTTGAGTATTATGATGCTGAGAATGGAAATGCTATTTGGTTTTTGGACTTTTGATATGACGCATATGTTAAGTGACCCTTAAAATGCAAATTTTTACATTTTCCTACCAGATCTGCATTATGAAGCTTTCTAAGAAGGAATGTATTCACTCAGTTGTACTTTAAACACATTGCAGCAGGGAAAATTTCATCTAAAATATAATAAAATAAAATGTCCTGATACATATTTGTTATGTGTACTGTACAACTTTATATTGAAACACTGCTTCCTTTGGAGCAGTGTTACTAACCATCAGTACAATCCTATTTCAACTTTTTTCTTGTAGCCACCAAAACCTTTGCCTCAGACTGTATTTTATATCAAGATGTTAATTTTGGAGCTATTATCATTAATTTTAGTTTAAAAATCAATGACTTAGCCTATCAAGTTTTATTCCATTTTATGAACTTCTCTTTGGCTATGTACAATAAATGGCTCTACAGACTGAGATGTTAAAACAATGCCCAACTTAGCTGAGTTGATTTCTTCAGAAATCTGAGTGTCTCTCTGTTTGCCTAGCTAGCAAGCTTTGTCATTTTATGCATATGTTGAGAGAAGTCAAAATCGTTTTAAAAATTCTTTAAAGATCGAAGCACTATTTTTGAACATCTGTAATCTCCAAGCAATTCTCTCTAAATAGAAGTGTTTTGCACAAGAAATAACTGTTGCAAAGTCCTCTGACTTAGCAGAAGCAGATTAACTAGAGTTTTAAATTCTGGATCCTGCTTAATGAAAAACATTCATGTCACAATATTCAGCTCAGCCAAAAGCCTAAAACCAGAAATATACATCCTCTTTTTGAAGTATAAATTTTGAGTATGCAACCAATGTGGTCTTGGCTAACAATACAGTTTTAGATTCACTCAGACACAATAAAATCAACTTTACCCCATAGAAGAACATTAAAGTAATTTTGAATAACAACTCTAGGTGATACCTATTGGGTTGAAAGTATCAAAAGCTACATGCCAGTGAAAGTATCATGTTCCTACATAAAGCCACAGAAAATAATATTTTTAGAAAAAAAAACCAAAGTTATTTCCTTCAATATCATTTTAGTAGTAAAATTTAATAAAAATACTCTTCCCTCACCAGTCAGCAATTGATGCTACATTGAAATTATTAACCTTAATTCATAATTTTATAGTGTTGCCATACATCTGACAATTATATATTATGATTTTATGGTAAAAAATCCACACAGAATGCCAAGATAATCCTGTCTCATTAGAATAAATGCAATCAAATAGGAACAAAATACAGGTTGGAATGGTTAATTGCTGTTATTTGTATATTTATCCTTAGTCCTAGCTGTCCAACTATTTTCTCTAGATCAATGGGCTGAATCAATCTAGTGCGAGTGACTGAGAATTTAGCTAAAACAGTTTCATTTTTACATTGCTGTTCTTCAGAGTTATTCTAAGAAAAAGGACATGTAAGATTTTATATCAATTTTTGTATTATCACACTTCTCAGAACTGCATTTGGACAGAGTTATGCTATTTGGCACCAGTTCAAACACAGGAATATCCTTCTTTCTGTATAAATAGGGATAACCTTGGAAGGCTTTATTGATGACAACATATCACCTTTATATGTTTCTCCTGTAGGAAAAAATTATGCATCATGCCAAAGCCAAAGGAACTGTAAAAGTTCCCATATGGTTTCAACTATACAGAGTTCTTAAAATACAATGATATATTTTCTTGAATATAAGCCATTTAAATGGATTCTATTTAGAATTTCTTATTAATTTTTCATTCTGGTTATAGTCTCCTTGGTCCTGTTTTAAGAACTTCTCTCCAAAATAATAAAAACCCCAGCCTGCTCTTAATTTGTTGCTTGTTTTTTTTTTTTCTTTTACCTCACACAGGAGAAAGCCTCAAGCTTCCATTAAATGTTGATTTGACAGGGAAATGAATAATGTTTTTTATCTCCGTCTTTAGAAATACAGTGATAAATTTATGGTAAATGTCAGTCTGTTCAGAAATGAAACCATGGTGCACCAAGATAAAAAATCTGCTTGCTCTGAAAAAATTATTAACAGACCATGACAGAAACGCATATAACAAAAAAAAAAAAAAGAAGATTAAAAATAGAGTCGGGATCTCATTTCAAATCTTCTCATCACAATTCAATTTTAAACATATTATATAAGTTCTGGTACATAACTATGAAACCCCCCAAACTTTCTAATTCTTAACTTTTAACAGACAGTAATTATGGCAAAACTTCATGTCTTGTATGCCATATATAATGTGTGCATATAACAGGAATAAAACTTTATCTTGTATGTGTAGGCATGTATAAATTTTTCTTTACATATGTATGTATAATTAAATTATTTCATTTAGTATTTCACATTAAGATTTGCTCTTTACATATCTATCACAAATTTGCTAATGTCTCATAACAGTCCAACAGCAAAAGCTCAACAGTTAAAGCAAACTGAGAGTATATAGCTGAGAGTTCATCAGTCTGTTTTGAAATTAAATCCTCTAAAAATCTGTGTAGTTTATTTAACAGTATCAAATTTTGATTGATCAGAAAGTGCTCATTAAAATATGACACAATAATAACAGTTTTTCTAAAATTATTTCATTGAAATTTGGAAAGCCCAATAAAATTTAACGCAGTATATTCATAGAAACATAGAATCATAGAATACCAAGTTGAAAGACACCTCAAGGATCACCTCATCCAATCTTTTCTGTCAAAAACATGGTCTAGAGAAGATGGTTTAGCATCCTGAATAACCATGTTTTAGAAGAGTCTAATGTTAGGTAATCCATCACTTCCCTAGGGAGGTTATTGCAATTGCTGATTGTGAAAAATTCTCCTTTTGTGTTCAACCAGAATCTCCCCAGGGGTAATTGATAATTAATCAAAGGTGGGTTTAAGGGTTTTTTTTACAACCCTGCTCTTAGAAGTATTACCTTTGGCTCTAGACATTCTGCCAATTCTAGTTTTGTTATAAACAGGCCCATGTAGGGGAGATGTTGATATTTGTGGCTGAAAATAGCGTTGTAATTTCCATGACCTTGACAGAAGGGTCTTTCTCTCTCCAAAATGTCAGTGTCCAGAGTCAGTGGTGAGATTTTCTGAACCGCATGTAGAAATTAGAGAACTCTGAAGGCCTAGATTGAGCTGGGACTGTCATAAGCATGTGTTGAAAATAAATAAAATGTTTCCCAATGTATGGAGCTATACCAGCAGCCTCTGCAACATCTACCAGAGGAAGCAAAAAGATCTTTTAACACTAGCTAAGGAATAATATGAAGAATGTTGTAGCCTCAAGGATGGTATGAAGCTCTCAGCTTGGAGCTCTGTCCTAAGTATGTACTCTATGACTTACAGGACATATTCTTACTCCTCTGTACTGGTTTGTGATTCACAGAAGACAATTTTATCCTTTAAGAGCATTTGTTCATATTACGTGTACGTAACAAAGTGTAAGAAATTACTCGTTCTGTTATTTCCAAAGTCAAGGATTTTTGGATGACTTTAATCCATGCTACAAGTGACCTGATTGCAGTCAGTACAGAGAAGAAGATACATCTCTGTTGGGCCTCATTTTACCTATTTCAGAAGTTTATTCCAGAATAAGAAGAAAAGCAGCCTCACAGCTGCTGTAGTAAAGACTTCTGTGATGGCCCAGGGAAAAACTCCAGGCAGACATGACAAAAGTCAGAGGTCTCTTTGTCTGCTGTTGAAGTGACAGGGTGAATCTCATATTTTACAGGGCAAATAATACGGGATTCACTCTGTCCTATTCAAGATGAAAATGCAAGTCAACAGCTTTTTTATGTTGCCTCTGCCTGATCTACTGACATACTGCCACTAGTTTTTCTTTTCTGCTATTGAGTTAAATATGTAATGTCTATGTTCAAAGCTGTCAACCTCTATAGAAAAGGAAGGTTCATTCCTTTTGTGTGTCTGTGTGTGAGTGGAGATCTTTCTTCTAACATTCATCCATAAATCTTATGAGTGCTTTCTTCATCAGTTATCAATCAATCTGACAATCAGTAAATTTGTCTGTTGTTCTTCCTTGTATTTACAGAATTACAGAATTAATATGTTTTATATTAATTAATTAATATATAGTTCCACTGGAGGAAGAGAAAAACTGTATAATTCATTTTACTCCGCTACTCTATGAGTGATATAAATAAAGAAATGTATTCAAAATTATTTCTTTATTTGCTGCTGTGTTTCCCTTCTAATCACCTCATTATTACCTATGTCTGGGTGGATCAACAACAGAGTATTTCCCTAAATTAAATAAAACTGCTCTGAGGTTATATATTCTCCTTCCTGTCCCTTTGAGCATACCTACACAGAAGGTTACCTCTCCTACTTTAGCGATTCTCTCCTAGTCAAAGTGATTAGGCAATGTGACTGCTAATCTTTAGAGGCACCAGATGCCAATAATTCTTTCAACACAGTGGTGGCAAGTACTGCAGTTGGAAATTTGCTGTTGACAATGCATATGACTCTCTCACAATGATAAGTTTATATGAAACGCATAAAATCCCATCTTCTCCCCTTTTGTAGTACAGCTGAGGAGTGAAAATACTTCAACCAAACATTTCAGTTTTGTCTCTGAAGTCTTAAATCCACAAGTTAGCAAAACTCTGCTGAATACACAAAGCTCATAATGACTTCAATAATATTCTAGATTCCTGGCACTTCTCAAGATTTATTTGCAATTCAAAACTTAATTTCAGGCAACTATATTTTTTTGTAAGTGTGTCTTTTAAAAAGAGCAGAGTCTGCCAGATTGGCTTGTCACTAAGGTATTTCCCAAAAGGCTGCTTAGCATTTGTGCACTAGAAAAATCTACAAAGCACTTAGGAAAACATGAATCACTGTATTTTCACTCTCTGTTTCATTAAATCCCATTTCAAAGTTACTGTAAGTCAAACATTTTCCCCCTCATTCTTGACATCTTCCCCTTTCCACCCAATAAAATATTTCCTCTTAACATTTATGGATTTTTTCCTTCTGTCCCTATACACTTCTGATTTTTGAGATTCTACTTTCCATTCAGTTTTCAGTTATCCATGCAGAACTTTCTATGGCAAGAGAAAAATAGTATTTAATATCTGTTGAATTATTCAGGTGGTCAGCAGGTTTTTGTTCAGTTGCTCACAGTTATCACAGTCTCTATTACTTTATTAGTCTTTTATATAAGATTCTTCAAACTATTGTAGCTTTTTTTTTTCATTATAGTTCCCACTTACAGAGTTGCTGTCTTGACAAATTATCATTCTTATTTTTATAAAATTCCTTAGGTAACTAGATCATTATTTATGGCTCATATTTCTAGCATGTAAGGTTGAAAATTGGACCCTGACTCATTGGGACACCCCAGGATATCTGGTAATTTATATTACCAAAAAATTAATACAGACTTGATACACTTTCATAGCATAAGAAAAAAAGAAATGTTGATGTCATTTTGTCTTCATCTTATATGGCTAAAAGTGGCTATAAAAAAAAATCATCATAGATTAGATAAATATTTAGTGAATAATTTTATTACTACTACTACTAATAATAATAACACTACTACTATTACTACTATTAATAATAACCTCATAGATAAACATCTCCAGAATCTCCACCCAAATTCAACTGATCAAGTTGTGCTCTTATTTAAAGTTCTCCCATTATCATATTGCTTAGTTTTTATCATAGAGTTTGGTTTACATTACTATAAATTAAATTAAAATAAAACTGATACTACATCCAAAACTTTAAATAGAATTTTGAAATTAAAATGAGGCATGGTATGTTCATCAGCACAACAGTAACAATGACATTTGCTCTTACCGCATAATACACTGCACATGGATAGAAAATTATATTACTGTCGCCCTGTTTTTCAGCCTTCTGATTCTGTTTGCATTTTTGCTACGGAGTTTCACACGCATTTCATATAAACAAAGTAGTGTTTTTGTAACTGTCATTCTTGTTTTTCATTCCATTCTTGTTAGAAGAAGTTTTAATGAACTTTTACCTGAACCAATCGAGTTAGAGAGGAAAGGACCTCACTGTTCAATCCATGAGGTTTCACAAAATTGTATATAAAACAGAAAATTAAAGACTTCCCTCTTTTTTTTCCTTTCACCTCACTATGTTTGTGCATGTGTTTCTTTTGTGCTCACTAGCGACAATATTACTAGTGAAAAAAAAATCAAATCACACCTTATTTTATACAATTCTTCTCCTATAGTAGATTTGCATATGATTGCTTTGGAGAAATAGGATGTTTAAGAATAACCTTAGTAGGGACCAATATAAACTGAACCACTTGGGATGGTTTTTCTTCAAAAAAATCTGTTCTAATGTGTAGTTCTTCAGACACCATTAGAAAGGTGAAATAGCTAAAACTTCAATGTCTAACTTTCCAATTAAAGCTGCTTCTGATCAATTATGGAAAGTTGAAATCTTGTGAAAACAGCACCCACAGACAGTTTTTCAATGTCTGTAATATCTTAATTGTTCTAAATTTACTTTTTTGAACACCATACAATTTTTAGTCAGTATCAAGTACTTTCTGTCATTTTAGATTAATTACCTCACTAATCTGACTGATACATCTCAGGATATTCAAAGCTTCTTAGAATCAAGTTGTGGTTTATCCTGAGATTCCATTTTAAACCTCCAGTGTACTTTTTCTGTAAGACCTCTGACTCCAGAGATAAAAGCACAGAAGGATTATAGGTGACAGTTAATCTGATAAGTATTTTGGGTTTAATATGATTGCATATTTAATATCCATGCATTTAATTCCAGGTTATATTAATATGTAACTTTACTTTCCTTAGTGATGTTATATATTAAAAAAATAGCTACTAAATGACATTATCTAGGTAATGTTTTTCCTTCCTCATATCCCTTGGGTTTATCTAAAAATCTAGTGGCAGAGGATTAATTTTACTTCACATTACTTTCACATTTTCTGATTTAAAATTGATACTTCAGTAAATGGTACATTTATAGATATCCCAATTGTATCATTTTCTGTATGTATCAATCTGTAGCGTCAGATTGCTTATTTTTATTACCTACTAGTTTCCTAAACGAAGGAATGCTGAACCTGATCTGAAGCCAATTGAAATCAATTTGAAATATTTCATTTATTTAGATGAATTAATTTATCTTAACACTTGGAAAGAAAAATACACTAAGCAAAACTTTCAATTAAACAAACCCTCATATGATTCTATGATTCTATGTTTAGGATTTTGTTTTGGGTTTTTTCTTAAAGAAAGAATTAAAGTTATCCAGTTTTTCTAATTATCTGAGAGACACTAGACTGAATTACTTTAAGGTTATTTAAATGTTATGACATTAAAGCAAAACCTTTGAAGTAGGGATACAGTGCAAATGTACCATCCTAGTGAATCAACATAATTATTCTTAACCCTATTTTACCTATATATATTATTTTTCCACACTGCATATAAGTATTAATATTTGTTTTAGGGAATCATGTTAACTTACCAGCCCAATTCAGCTGTAACCAAAATACCAAATAAAAGCCCACTTTATCAAAAAACATCTTCTCTGTAGTGTATTAATGTGCTATGTATTTATGTCTCCAAGGTCAAATAAAGTCAATTTAATACATTTTGCTTTATATTTCTTTCTGCAGTTTGAACTTGCCAGATGGTTTACACTAGAATAAGATGTACTTTAGAAGCTCAAATCAAACTTTTACTTCTGATTCCATCTTTTCAAATATGAAATACATTAGGCCATTTTTTCCTGTTCATATCTGTTAGACTGAAGTTGTTTCTGTCTTTCAGATTTTCTTTATGTTAATTGATGAAGTTTAGATCTTGTCACTACATGAGTAATGATAGGGAAATGTCATGGACTAGAAAAAACTAATTCGAAACTAATTCAAAAAAATTCCTGCACATGAATGGAGTAACTAAGTGTTCAATAAGTCACACAAATGGAGCAGTGATTTTTCAGATGAGGTGTACAAGCACAGCATATACACATTTGCATCAAATACTGAACAAGTTCTAATTTTTATAGTTATATTCAATGAATTTGATTATATCAAACACTTCACAGATTGTGTAACAATGTAACCTCTGTGTCCTTGCCATGCCCCCTCTCAGCTACTGCAAAAATTAACCCTGTTCTGCCTGCAACCAGAACACCAGCATGCTGTCTTTTTAGGAGTTTTCTTTACACAAGTAAGAGAAAGGTTTGGAGATAACACAGCTAAGAACAAATCCACCAGAATATTCTATCACAAATAAGGGAGAATAATTTATCTTTGCCATGAAGAATATTTAGGTTTTAATGCAGCAGTACTATAATTATAGATTATTTGAATATAGATTGGAATATGTTAACTTGGAAGCTTGCAGATACTTAATGGAAGATATATGTCAAATATAGATAAACTATTAAATCAATAGAATATGGTGCCTCAGTTTACCCTAGGGTTATGCATAGCATACATAGTTTATGCATTAAATAGTAGATATTCTAATTTAAAGATGAAATTCTATTGACATGTACCTTTTCAGAGCTGTCATCCAAGATGGCAGTGAGACTTTTTTCACCCTGTAGGACACTATTTATTTTCTGTTGAATTAAGTGATTAATCAGCTTGTGCTCTGTCATTTCAGCTCTGTTCAAAGGTAGCTCACTGCTAGAACTTAGTGAGTGGTTTTAAGGGGAAAGTTCCATTTCTGAGATGCTTGTAATTTGACAGGTAAATTAGAAGCTTAGCAAATCAAGGCCAAGCTGTCATGGGCTAGATCTTGAATATGTGATACAGCTGTGTCAATAACAGGATAAAAACCCCATGTTTTCAGTAAATTAATATGTTCTTGCACTTTGGAAAAGATCTTTCAGGATGATCCGAGTTGTCACTGACAGCAGCTTTGCTGCACAGTGTAGATATTTTCAGACAACATGGAGATTTAAACTCCCTTCTTAAATGTTCATTTCACTGGAGATCTGACTCTACATTAACTCTTGTTAGATTTTAATTAATGTTGACTATTTACTTTTTCACTGTCTTCTAAGGCTGGAGCTACTTTGGCTGCAGCTGAGGCTGGAGTCTTACGGCTGCTGGTGAAAGTGGCTTTGGGCTGTCTTAAGCTTCAAAGGCTCAGGGATGGCAGAAAATTCAGAATTAGTTCTTCTCATTGCAGTTACACAGCATTTCAGTAAACATTGCATTTTTAAATCCTATATTCCATATTCCATATTAAATAATAAGAAATGCACAGGAATTATTCCCTTGAACAAGAATAAAATTTCATACTCTCGTAAGGTTTTCTTATTTTCTTCTTTCTTTTAGATTTTTATCATTCTTTATGCTGGTACGTTTTTTTCACTCAATTTCAACCATAGTTCTTTTCTTAATTGATTTTGAAGGCTATATAGTATTTTTATTCTTGCTATATTATAGACAGTTGCCTCAACGTGTCAATGAATATCTAATGTAGCAGTATCAACACTGAGGATGAATCTATGACTGAATCTGAATGCCACAGCTGTATAATCTAACACTTTGATTTTACTATATTAACAAGAAAGTATGCAAATGACGAAGAAGTTGACATTAGTAGTAGCTTTAGCAATAAGGGAAAAGAGAGGATAAATCTGACAATCTGAGACAGCTGTATAGAGAAAGATTAGTACAGGATAGAAAGTAAACATATCCTAAAAGTGAGCACAATTCTTACTGAGCAAAACAAAACATCATCAAATAAGAACTTTTCCTATAAAGGCTCTTGTTGTTTCTGAAACATAGTCTTAACAACTTTAGGAATCAAATACATGTCAACTTAGATCTATTTTCTCTTAAATTTATTTTCCTAGTTTACACAATATCATTAAAAATACATTTTCAAACTTCTACAAGAAAGGTTAATATCATGGATTATAGATGAAGTGGATCATTGTAATAATCCTTATTTGACCTCCTATAACACAGGTGAAAGGGTTTTCATTTTAATGTTCTGATATTTAAATCAAGTTTCCATAGACTTATCTTAATCAGAGAATGGAAATAGATGTGTGGTACAATTTCTGTGTATACCTCTTGGTCTGCCATTTGTCTTCAGTGTGAAAGCCCTAGACTTTTGTTTGTTTGTTTTATCCTTCTTTTATTAGTTGATCCAAAGATTAATGGATGGGTTTGAGCGCAGGCGTGTAGCTCCATGAGCATGCACACACTTCTACCTTGCTAACACAGGCTAACTCAATGGTACTAGAATATGTACTAGTTACACATTCTAGAAATATCTGTTCACCCCTGTGAGTAAACATCCTGTCACTGGAGTTTATAAGTTAAATCGTTGCTCCTTCCTTTTGTCTTGTAAAGATCTGTGAAATACTCTTTGAACATCTTATCATGTGAATATCTTCCACTTGCAGATGTAATGTGATTAGCAACATTGTTGATCTTGCTTTGATATGTTGGGTATTTTCTTATCATGGTATAACCAATGCACAGCTACAGATATCTCACAGTCTCTGTCTGACACCATTTCTCACAATGCTTCATCCATGAAATCTCATCCCACATCTTTGGCAAATGGGTCACTTATCTTGTATGATAAGAGACTGCTGCTCCTAACACTTGGATAGCTTTGAAGCAGTGATGAGTGTAACTCCGATATAAATATGAGTGGCCATAAACAGCTTACTTTGCCATGATAAAATACGTCCCAGCAAAATTACAGAATATCACAAGTCAGAACATGATTAGATTTCCATTTTTTATGTTACCATCTGCAAGAACTAAAGAGTTTTGAAGTGGGGGAAAAAAAGCAAATTTATTTCCTTCCTGAAAGTGACTGGTTTTTCAAAGGCTACAAAACCTGCACGTCACAGGATTGTACAGTTTAGGTCTCTGCTGTGTTCTTGTAGGTATTTAATCTTCTATGCCCTTATTTACCTCTTTATCCTTGATTCAGAGAACCCTCATGACTTACAACAGCTGGAATTAAGCACATACAATTACTTCGTCTATGATAAAAAGTCATGTATATTTCTCTGTTTTACTTCTCGAAATGAACACCTTAATACAGTGAAAAATGGGAGCATTGTAAAAGGAGGTATTAGTGCCGCATGAATTAAGCTGAAATATGCGTGTTTCTCGTGCATAACTAAAAGACGGCATCTTGCCCAGACATATCCAAATACTGTAGCTTTTTCACACAAGATCAGACATGGTTGTTAAATCACAGTTTATTTTTTTATGAATCTATCTCATCCCTTGGGCTATTCAGGCTACAGTAAGTTTATTTTCACCTTTGAAGATGAAACCTTATGTTTCTAGGATGTAATAAAAAGGTTAAGGAAACTGATGATATTCTGCTGTTTTGCTGGAAAGAGGCTATTAAACTTTAAAATGTCTCTCAATAATAAATACACAACAACTCTTCATGTGGCTATCTACACAGAACATTAGACACTGTATCTATCTCATGTTGTAATTAGAAACTGAAACTGAAAGTCAAGAATTCTTGAATTTTATGTATTGATCAGATAAAATTTACCTTCATCCCTGAGAAAGGATGAAGTTCCATAGTTAATGTTCCACTTAACTATGGAACATTTTTTTAATGTACTCCCCCTAAAGTGTAGGCAATAGTAATTATTTTCCTCACAAAATACTATGATAACAAATAAGCGTGTTCATTACTTTGTTTGCTAACCTCTTCGTTTTTGTGAGATCTGTCTATAAATCTGCAGGTTTTTTGTGAGTGTGATGTCAGTGAGCTAAAATTACTTAAGTTGTGCCTCACTGATAGAACTGATAGCATGAATGGGATTTTCTAGCAGAAGAGATGCTGTGGGAAAATTCCCATAGGAATCAACACAACAAACCTGTTTAATTCATATTTGAATAATGATGAGGCAAGTTGTGAACTTTGAGTTCCCTACCTCAACGATGTGGACATTTCACTTTTTTTGTTTCTGTATAATCCTTCCGTCTTCTGCATCTTGGTTATTTGAAGAAGAGACTGTTACCCACTTGCTACAAGCACAAAGTGTTTTGAGTGAATTCTCTTTGCAACAGGGAGGACAGTTTAGATACCAGAATTAATTACAAATCTTGTGTTCAGGCTGGATCATGGTAATAATTACGCCACTAAGATTTTTTCACACTCCTTCTTTATCTTTTAATATGCCTTTATCTTCAATCCACGCATCTGGATGCCTTCATAACAATAGTAGGCCAGGATATCTCATTTTTCTCTGTACAAGTATTCAATACAAGTTCTCTGGGTTTTATTGTTATTTTCTGTTTACTTTCTCCATTTTTCCCTTCATTTTTACTACACTTTTATTATTATCTCCCTTTACTCTTACCTTTTTTTAAATCCTCTTTTTTTCTAATATGCTTCCTTCCTTCACATTCACAGCTGTACCTACAGAAGTGATGAACCAAAACAGTGAATATTACATTCATTTTGAGGCTGCAGAGTCTGAAAATATTGAGATATTTTTCCACTTGTAATGCTTCAGAGCCCAGGATTTGTTTTTCAGGTAGCTCTGTCCCACAAATCTACAATTTCACCTTTAAAGCATATTGTTTTATAAAGTTCACCTGGCTCCTGTGGAACAAAATTTTATGAAAAGCTGCTTGCGTTGCAACCCCCAGCAAATCTTTTTCATGAGAGAGCCATTCTGTGGAAGGTCCAAAGATGAATGGAAGGATCTGAGAATAGGTACATCACTACATGAAAAACAAGGGAATGTAATGATAGGACCAGGTGGACTTTCAACTGAAAGAGGGCAGATTTAGGTTAGATATTATGAAGAAAATTATTACTGTGAGGGTGGTGGAGCACTGGAACACATTGCCAAGAGAAGTCATGTGCATCCCATCCCTGGAAGTGTTCAAGGCCAGGTTGGATGGGACTTTGAGCAACCTGATCTAGTAAAAGGTGTCCCTGCCCATAGCAGGGGGAGTGGAACAAGATGATCTTTGAGGTCCCTTCCAATCCAAACCATCCTATGATTCTATAATTCCATGAAAACAACACTACTGCTGGTTTCCGTACTTAGTGAAATATTTGCAAGGATTGTGAGCTCAGACACAAGCTATAAGGAATTAAAGAAGTCCAGACAGGAATTTGAATGACTGGATCATCACAGCCAAGAAACCATCTGGCTTATGTGGTTTGGCTCTTTAATAAATCTCATTCTCTAGATGAGAAATTCTGGGGGAGTAAAAAGTTCAAAGGATCACTCACACTGTGAACAGACCTGACCATATAGGTACATATTTGGTTTTTAAGGTGATGTAATGTTATTTGCTAAGCTCTTTTTGTAATCTTTACCTGTTCCCTAAGACTACATGGGAAGGGCTGGGTTTTTTTTAAAATCACTTTCTGCCTAATATCTATATTTTAAAGAAAAAAGTTGGAAAAGAAAATATTCATGGTATGAAATGTTGTCTTTTCTTTGGTCAGGAGAAAGTTATTTCCAGCATCTCCACTGCTCTCCATAGTTTGGACTATGAGCAATCTAGACATTCGGCACCCAGTGGACCTGGAGTTTGTCAGCATTAGGAGGTAATTTGAAAGTAGTTTCTTGGAAACTAGCCAGATTCTGATTTGTTGTAAGACAGACTAAAGATTTTCTGTAACATTTGAGTTAGGAACTATTCCTGCTGTAAACCATACGCACATTAATTCAACAAATTTTATTAACTAATCTATAAAGATTGTAAATATACACACACTTCAGTGAAGGATATATTTGACCAATATCTGACAGACATTGCTGCAGGATCCTTTCTGTTCCTGTCAGAAAATATTTGTTGCTTCAGGAATTGACACAGAGCAAGAAAACAGACAGTTTTATACACCCAAATCATAATTTGCAGGCTTAGATTATATAGCTCTGCAGAAATATCTAAACCCCACTTGCTTGTTTTACAAACAAGCAGACAAAAAACCACAGCTACAGATAAAACAATCAGTCCATCTATTGTGTCTGAGATTCTTCAAAGATGAATTATAATGTGAGTCTTCTGTCCCACCACAAATCCTAAATGTCTGTTATATGAATAAGAACCAGTTATTAAACAAACATTATAAATAAACCAAAAAGTGCCAAAAACCCCAAACCAAGCCAAACTCAAATTGGGAAATACTTTGTTCCTCTAAACTCAATAAGAGCTCAAAACTCATATAAGAACTCAAAACAAGCCCTATGAAAGTCAGGTTCACAGTCCACCAAAAGGTGAACAAGGCCACCCTAAATTAACTTATGAGATTGTATAGATAACAAAGCCTATAGAGCTAGTTAATGTAAACCTACCTAAAAGATACAAAACTGACACAAAGTTTAGAGGCATCTGTTAGAGGATGCAATGGACAGAGAATCCTAAGTCCCGAACTGTAGAACATTTAAACACGATTGAACCTTTCAATTCAATCCTTACACAGATCCATTATGCTCATTGATAATTAGTGGGTCAGGCAAAGTGCACTCAGAAGCTCCTCCACACAGACCACCTGCTGCAGGAACCTCTCTTTCCAAAGGGATTTCCCTCCCTTTAAAGTACTTATGCACAAGAGAGAAGGCATTACCCGACATTCACTGAAGGCATCCAGCTGAACTCACCAACACACCTGAGAGCCATTCTCTCCTCTGCACCACAAGCAAAAGGGAATCAATGTCCTGTCCAGTCTCTTGCAGGTGGGACTGCAGTCAAATGCCACAGTAAGGAAAAGGCCATGGTTTGTAAATTCAAAGGATGTCCGTGCATGCAGTTCAATTAGTTGAGATTTTTGACTGGTTTTATCTTCTTAAAATAAATAATGCTGTAAAATCAACCAATCATTCATTTGAAGAAATTAAAGTTTTCTAATGCTCATAAAATTGCACATATTATGACACCACAGTCAATTTAAACTGTATTAATAACTGTAGTGATTTTAAGTAGTCTGTTGTTCAAACATCACTGAAACTAATCAAAAATACCAGAACATTTTCTTTTTTTTTTTTTTCCACATATGTTCTGTGAAAGACTGTACTAACATTATGACTACCAGATTGTATGGAGCACAATAATATTTAGATAACATTGCATTAATTAACGGTGAACAAAAAATTAACAAATTCTGGACATAAAATGTGAACGACAATTGGGGATCTGCCAAAAATTACAAGCACAGGCAGCAGAAAATGCTGAGGATTTTCTTGTTTTTCTCTTAAATCCACTGTGTGGGAGGAGAAAAGCATAGGGGGACTTTCCAAACTGTGGAATTTGTATAAGGGAGTTTGTTTTGATTGCACATTCTATTTAATCTAAAATTTTTACAGGAGATGCTTCTGAAAGACATTCAGAAACACGTAATTTAATGAGCTATAATCTGTGCTAATGAACATGGTTTTATGCAAAAAAATTTAAAAATCCAAATCCCTCAAGCCGTGCAATAAGTATCCAGCATTTTACAGCTCAGGAGAAGGGAAATGGCATTCTTATTACAACTTAAAATATAATCATAAATACCTGAAATGTCCCAAGGCTTGAAAAGCACTGTGGCAAATTTCTTTACCTGCATCTAAATAATCAGAAGGATTATTTCAGTAATTATAATTCAAACATCTAATTGCAACATGCCTGCTGAAAAACTAGTACACTAAACTAAACTATGATACGGAAATTATTAAAATTCATCTTTGAAGGCAGTTTACTGAAAATACCAAACAACTGTGAAGTGAATCATATCACAAAAAATAAATGTCCATGGGGTCAGAATAATACAAAACTTACTGGTAGCAGCAGTATAACAGTGAAAGACAGGACTTCCATATCATAATAGAAAGGTCACAGACAAGAAATTCAGTTCTGAAACCGCCTGGACTGCCTCTTTGTGTGTACATTATTACAAATACTGTAATTTTCAAGCTGTTGTCCCAGAGATTATGCTAACATTCGAAATAATGTTTATATATGTGAAATGTCTTTGTGAAATGTTTTTTAAATCTTGGTTAATTTGCATTATGCTGAAATTTGTGCTCTGCTCAGAATGCAGGGAGACCTGACCAGTTGACAAGTCCATGGGCTGATGATCAATTTTTGCTCTTTGGGTGGTCCATTGTAAACTGAAACGAACTTTTAATACTTTCTCTGGAAATCATTTTTTATGTGCTACTTGAAGTACTAATAAGCCAGGATATAACCAGACAAAAATAATCTGCTGCTACGGAAGGAAAGCTTCTGATACATTTCTCTGGTATAGCAGGATTCCTCCAACCTTGTTTTAGGCATCTGCAATATAGATGCCTAGGCCCAAGCTTTAAATCCACGTCTTGAAAGGAAACGGAGAGAAACCCTTATTTGTAAGGCATGATTTATCTGACTTATTTTAGCTCTGTGTGTTCAGATGATATAAATTACATATTCCAAGAGGTTTTCTCCATTTATTTTAATTCCATTATATTATTCTGTGATTTTTCTAACAAGTTTGTAACAAAGTGAACACATATCTTATTTGATATTTGATATCAAATCAAAATGTTACAGTATTATTTTTCTTTGTTCCTTCAGATTGCATGCATATGAACTGACAAATTAGGTTTTCATTGCTAAGAAAACCAGCCCTTGTTTAATCATATGCTCAAGAACCTGGTTTAATTTTCTGTCTGGCTCTCCAGGAGTACTGTGGTTTGGTGTGATGAAAGATAAGGATGGAAAGAAAATCTTAAATACTTCTTTTGACTGAACAACATTTAACCTACATGCCATGGAATCAAGTTCTATTTTATTCGGAGCTGGAATATGTTTGAGTTCTTGATCAGCTTCATCTCACTTGGTCTAATTTTCTGCACACTAGAAACACACATATTTAAATTTCAATTTTTTTTCTATTTTAAGAAAATGAGAAACAGCAATGCAACACAAAATAAAATTAAGGTCCCTAAACAACACATTATCAACTAAAGCTACATTATTAATGGAAAAGAAGACACACAAGGCAAGAATACACCATGAAAGAATCCCCATAACTTTAAGCTTTAAGCTAAAAGCTTTAAGCTCTTACGTACAACCTCCTCAGACTTTATAGTATGTTCCCCAAATCTTTTCTCTCCACACAGCTAAATAAACTCATATGAAATGAACAACCTTAAACAACCACAGATGTCAGCTTGCTTTGTTTTTCAGATTGAGTTGTGACAGCAATGTCTATTTTCTTAGTGATTTTGATCTTCATACATTAAAGTTAACAATTGTTGGGGTAGAGATATTTAACTGTAAATTATCATATTTCCATTTAAGACAGTAGGGCTAGGACAACTTAATTTATTTGAGGACTCCTGCAAATCCATAAGGAGCTATTACAGAAATCCGGGGACTGAATTAAGTCCCTGAAGTGTGTAACAAATAGATATAATCAACTCAACATATAAATCTCCAGGCAAATTAGTTATAAACAGTTTTATATTGATAAAAATATAAATTAATAGTAAAATACTTCAGCAACAAAATGAACACAATGACTCTACATTTTATTCTAATAAACGATAGAAAAAAATGTAGAGTTACTCACTGGTTTCCTGTCAAATATCCAATTGGTAATGGCACCAGAGCGGACAGAATTTTTCCTTTTGTTTTCAGAACCAAATATCAGCTACTTTACTCTAAACTTTCTCATTTTGCTTTGCAAAAGTGTAAATCTTCTACTGTCAAAATTAGCATAAAATCATAGCAATGAAGCAGTTAAAACACTGCTGGGAATGTATCAATCAGATGGTACATTTAGAAAAACATTAAAATTTTATTTTTTATATTCTCTTCAGGATATATTTTACAAGAAACTCTGTGTGCTGATAAAACCACTTCATCCAAGGGACAAATTGAAGCCATATTTCTCTCGGGGTGTAGTTTTGATCTCTGGAAATGGAGTTTTATAAATAAAGAATAATTGAGAACTTGTCATTCTTCAACAGTAGAAGTTAAACAGTTGAATTTTCTCTGACAGTGAAACCAAATGTTAAAGTTGTCTGAGACTAGCACAGCATCTTTGAGTATGTACTCATAAAAACCTCAAAACAAGATAGTTCCTATTTTGTAATAATGCCACCTGAAAAAGCTGTTGCTAGTTTGACACTACGACCAGAAGTATTACTACTCTCTTCTAAGTCATGTTCCAGAAGCACAGAGATTTTATTTATCCATTGATGAAAACTGATTACGCTCTGGATTAAAAAATGTGAAATGTGCATCTGATTATCCTGGAACACAAGTCACCCATCACGTTCCCTCATGAGCAATGGCAACTACTTTTCATTCTACTGAAAGATCTTACCGTACTAGAGAGAAAGAAGGTGAATTAAATCTAAGTAGGGGGGTGATACTGACACAAAAAAAGCTCCAGAAGTCTTGGTTGCACACCTTTGTTCTCAGACAAAAAACTTCCCTGGTCGAGTGACTTGAATATTTAGGTAGTATTTTGTACTTTTCTCTTTTTTTTCTCTTTTTTTAGTGCAATGCAGATTCTCTGGAATTCTATCAACAGACAGGATAAAGATGTTCAAATGACTTTCAGATCTAATATTCCTTTACGAAGCTGGGTACTTCACCTCAAACCCAACGAATTACAAATCAAAACATGTGCCTCAGTTTAAGCAGATATGTCATCTTTGAGCCTTCAGAATTCATAAGTGCATGCTTAAACTTACACTAACAGTTAAAATCAGTAGTATGATCCAGAAATGAGAATTCTGGGTGTGAGCTCTTCCTTTTCACTAAAGAATTTTTTTCAGGTGCACATCAACACTTGTCCCACTGAAAAGAAAACAAGACAATCCAAATGAAAAAAACCCACTTTGTTTGTACAAAGCTGTCTTTTCTGTTTAAATATGTGGTCCTCAGAAGTTAAGCAATACTAAGAAAATCCAAACCTAGGAGGTAAATATTTTCCATTCTTTCTTTCAAAGTGCCAGGAAAATGAAATTCCTTGTTTTAATGTATCAGGTTTGTCAGGTAAGGTTTTTGCAGCGAGGAGCTGGAGGAGTGACTTCTGTGAGAAGCTACCAGAAGCTTCCCCCATGCCTGACAGAGCCAATGCCAGCCAGCTCCGTGAGAGAGGAGCCCATCAGTAGTGGTGGTGGTGTCTCTGGGATAACTCACTTAAGAAGGGGAAAGAAGTTACTTCAGAGAAACAACTGGAGGCAGAGAAGGCAGAAATGAGAACATATGAGTGAAAGAGCCCTGCAGACACCGAGGTGAAGGAGGCAGAGGAGGTGCTCCAGATGTTGGAAGAGAGGTTCCTCTCAGCCTGCAGACAGCCCATGGTGAGACAGCTGTGCCCCTGCAGCCCTCACTGCAGCACAGATCCACCTGCAGCCCATGGAGAACCCCATGCCTTAACCATGCCAGCTTAATGGCTGGACTCAAAAATCTTCCTGTCTTTTCCAACCTAAAAAATTCTATGATTCCATGGTGCAGACTCAGTTGTGTGGTAGGTGTGATTTAGAATTCACAGCAATCAGGAGCACTTGAGTAATATTAATACATCTATCAGATTAAACACTATGTATAAAACTATGCATTCCAAACAACACTGTGCTATGTGACTTCAGATATCTGCAGGTGTATTAGGGAGGACAGCCTTTCATCTCCACAAGAAAACTTCCAAGTTCCAACCAGCAAGAAAAAGACAAGGAATTTACCTTTCCCACCTTACATTGCAGTACTCCATTTGTTAAGATGAATGGGCTAAAGGCAAATTATCTAGCTGGAATAACTAAATCCCATTAAATGAGAAACCCGAGAAAGTACAATTTTTTTTTTATTTTTTTATTTTTTTTTTTTTTCCAAAATAATGGACCACATACACACATTGACATTTTGGTACCCAAAAGATGTCAACCTCTTCTTTCCCTTGAATGCTAAAAAATGCATGGAAAATTGGTGTGGTGACATTTAATGGACTTCTCAGTCATAAAACCTGAGTCTGGCCACATTACAAACTAATATATCAATCCACAGTTGTCAGTCACAAGTCCAGTGTAATTGTTCAGACAGTATAAAGAGGATTTATATGTCAGTAACCCTGAGGTCTCTATTGCAATATATTGTGACAGTTCATCATCAAGAATCATTTTATATACCTACCTATCTGTCATTTGTTTTAGGTTATTGCAATAAGAAGATGTTAACCCAAATGAAGTAAAGCTCATGTAAGAAGATTTTTCTTTTTTGTTGAGTTCATCCACCCAAGGAGTTTCTCCTTCAGCAAGACATTACTCTGGGATGTTAAGAGAAGGAATACAAAAACGTTTGCATGGATTCATCTTGCAAAAGAGACCTAATGCATCCCCACCTTTTCAGCCATAAGGTCACTTCTGTGTTTGGTAAAAATTTGTGTCAAATTTAGCACAGTGATAATCCTGTAGGAATCTGGCACCTGTTTCATTATTCTGGAAAGTGTCACTACTCAAACTGCATTAAAATAGTCAAGTATTACACTATATTTAACACCACGTCCCCAGCAATATCATTGATTCCTTGTGGTCCTAACATCAAAGCAAAACAATGAAGTTTGTATTTTCTTTATGACATGTAAGGTCATGAAAACTCAATAAGAAGATTCTGAGGAGGAATTCTTTCCCAACATCATCTTTTAGTGTTTTTGAAAGTGTCTCTTTGTACAAAACAATGTTCTTTTTTTCTTATTACAGGAAATCAAAAGTTGTAACTGCTAAGCTGCGGTCCAGTAACAACACCTACTATTTTCAGAAATGTATGTTACAGTACAAGTAATAAAACACAAAGAATTGAGAAACTTTAGATGTTCTGAGCTTTGAAAGGATTCAGTGAGTTATTCTCTGGCAATGGTACAGGATACTTGTTTTTTCTTGGAGCCTTTGAAGTATTCAGACTCTAAACAGGTTAATGTTAAGTCAGAATACAACCTGAATCCTGTCTAAAACACTTTCATGTTTTGCCCACATTCTACCAGCCAGAATAACATCAGTTTAAAACAATCTCTGGTCACAGTTAGTAAAGAAAAGCAGGTCTATTTCACCTACCAAAGCCAGTGTAATTTTTCTTAGATTTATTTTTTCCCTTTTCCTAATGCTTTAATAAATCAAGTTGAATTTTTTTTTTAATGTATTCCTAAAAATATATGCACAAAAATCACTTGAACACCTCCTTCTTTGCCAGTAGAGAGTCAAGTTTTTAGGGGCAGATTTTAAATCTGCTTTGAGATTTTGAGGGTGTCATCAGTAATTTCAGATGTACATGATCTTCAGAGCATATTAAAGTTCTTTCCTCAGCAATCTGCTCTCTGGGGCAAGAAGGTGAGAAGCAGGAAAACACGACACATATCATTGGTGGAATCAATTTACATGATCTAAAGTTTCAGCAGAGTGAAAAAGGACCAAGAAAGGAAGAGGGTCAGAAAGCCAGCTGAAAAGAAATCATAATCAATGCTCAAAGAGATAAAGAGTTAAATAGAAGTTTTCACAGGAGTAGTAGCAACTCCCTGGTAAAGAAGTTCAAAGAGGTCTTCCAGCCTTCCTCCTGACCTTCCTCCCCTGATGGCTCATTGTGAGGGCTGCAGGAGGAAAATAAAATGTTCCATGAGTATGGGTGTTATCACATATTCTCCCTGGCAACAGGAACAAGCAAAAAATTTGAGTTAAATTATCACTGTCATTTTAAACTGGTTTCTGGCTAAATGATGCATTGCACTGAACTTTGCTGAGAAGTATTGCAGAAGGCAAGAAATTACTGGAAAAAGAAGTTGAGAGAGGGAACAGAGGAAAACAATGAGAACAGGTGTAGAGAGGAGAAAAATATAGTTCTGCTGCCTAGAGAGATGAAACTAGAAAAAGACATTAAGAGAGAAAAGACTTTCCTAAAATTTGCAGTGTACATCTCCATATCATGGAGAAAGGTTTTTTTTTAACTTGTTTAGGACACCACAACTTTCTAGTGAAAAGTGCTACAAAAAATCATAAATTCTTATATGGTTTCCTGCCTCACAAAAGCTTCCACTGAGCAATAATCATAAAGCTGGTGTTAAACCAGAAATTATACCTTTGTCCACAAAAGGAACATAGATAAAAGAGAAAGAGAAGCCTGAAAGATGTTTCACTGGAGGTAGTATCTGGAGAGAAAAATAATCTGCAAGAAAGGTAGGGTGGAAAATAAATAACAGTTGTTGTCATGGTGAAAAAGAAAGAGCTAAACACAAGTCCACATTTTTCAATACGGACTATGAATGATGGCAAATAAAAATTTGGCTGAGCCCATGACACTTTGGCATGCCCCTATCATATATCTCAAATCTTTTTATTATTTTCCTTTAATTTTTCAGCAGAACTTTTAGTATATATCTTTGGAGGCAAACGTATAGGATTATAAGTAATAGGCAAGATTTTCTTAAGGAAATTCCTTATACACAATCTAAATAATATTTTCTGATTCTTCATTTTCCTCCATTATATTTACCTAGTCCCTCTTTGTACCACTCAGCGTCCTTGAGCTCCCTCATTACTGTTAAAACCATTGTTCATGTACCTTCATACATAAATCCTTTCTGCTCTTCATCCTTCAGGTGCACTCATCAAATGACTCCTCAAAAATTCATATTTTCTCACACTATGCTATGTAAGCTCAATATGATGTCATCAGCTGGGAGAAAGAGATGATTTCTGTTCTAAGAAGCACATATTCTGAGTATGCCAGGATAAATGCAGCACATTATCATTAGATAAACAGAGAAGGAAATCTTAAACTTTCATTGCCATGTTTTTAAGATAGTCCAGCAAAATCCAAAGAAGTGAAAATTCACATCTAAGATCAACAGTCGTATTCTTCTACCACTGCTATCCTTAGGATAGCTCCTGTCACAGGTTAAAGATCATCAAAATATCTTTTGTGAAATATATAAATACATTTCCTTACTCTTGAGAAAAAGGATAGGACAGGTTGCACTGTAGCAACTTTTTGAATGTATTAATAGTGTGAGAAGAGAGGAAGCATTAAGCAGTGGTTTGGGGCAAGACTTTTAATTTTTTAAGAGGTGAATGTATCAAGGTAACTGTTTGGTTTTAAGTTTTGGGTTTTTTTTTTTATTGACATATTTAAGTTATGTTCAAGTTACAACCTTGACTCCTAAGTTACTCATCTCAATTGCAAAGGAAATCAGTGCAAGAAAAGATATCACTAGATGTCTGGTACGAATTCATCTCATCTCAGTTTTCTGAGCAGGTCTGGGCACCTAGTGTTGCACCTAGAAGGAAGCTCAAAATTCATTATGCTGTGAGTTATAGAAACAGAGATCAGTTGTCCCAGTGTGGACAAGCAGAGATGTCATGGGAAACTGGCGCAGTCATGTCCCTGAAACAGGGGTTTTTCTTCTTCTATCAAAGTCCCATACCAGATAAAAAGGAGCTGGACTTGCGGTTTCCAGTTTTTCTTGTTGTTTATTCAAGTTCTTATCTCAAATTGAGAGTGCTGCCCTGCACCTGGGCTTGGTGCTCTAAATTTCCTGCTGCAAGACCTTGAAACCGAGAACTCAGTGCTGTTTTAAAGACTTTTCACCCAATTAACTGTTCAAACATACTATATTTATAATTCTGTAGCAATAACCACCACCTATTTTTAACACATTTCCCCTACCTCAAATCTATTCTACCAATGTCTTTATGCCACCATCACAGCAGAAAATGGAGTAAAAGAAGAAGAACTCTGAACACCACCCAAAAACCTCCATCTTGCTTCCCTTTCACCTCCATACTACAAAACCCAAAACTACAAATTTTCACCCTGTGATAAACTAAACTGTAATCTATCTTATATTTCTAACGTTCTTAATTCATCCATAAGTGTTGGAAACTTTTCCCATGAGCACAAATCAAAGACTGTGTCCTCCTGGGGTCCCAGCAAGGGTCCCAGACCCCCCAGGGCAGTTTGAGGGGTTTTCCAAATATCTTGGACTCCAACAGGAAACGTCTTAGGGACACTACTTTTTTTTTGTTTAGGATTTTCCTGCAGAGCAGTGGGTTTTCTCTGTGTCTGTCTCACAATCTGTGGCCCTAGCCCTTAATTTTCCCAGTCTTAGGTGAGAAGAAAGACACTCAGTTTGGGGATATGCATTTTCAGGCTTTTATGTTACACATACAGGGCCCAAATAAAATAAAGCATCATCTTATTCAAAATGTCCCTCTGTTGCTCTTCTATTTTCAACCTCAGGCAGTTGACAAGCTGTCATTACCTAGCACAATTCATTCTAACACTAAAATAAGAGTGATGGATGCTGCAAGTAATACAGCTCTGACAGAACATATCTCATTGTGCAGCCAAACCTGGCTGAAAAACTAGGCAAGAGCTCTGGTAGCAGCTCTGAACTGAGCTTCAAGCCATCCCAGCAAGGTCTGGGAACCGTGACATGGCTTTACTTTATCTATCACAGCCTCAGGGCAGTACAATAGCTCCCAACCCTGCTCAAAATCCCAACTGTCCTATGTGTTGTAAGCTGCTGCTGCCTCACTGAATTCCTGCTTCACCTGAGTGCTTCTCCTGCTCTGGCCAGGCACATGACATTTAGAGATTGTAGGAATTCGTGTCTCAGAGTGGAAAATTTAAGTGGCTCTCAAGCACACCCAGATATCAAAAGCAGACATTAGAGTACATGACCAGAACAATGACTAAAATTGCAGTGGGCCGTGGAAACTTACAATCACATTTAATGCCTGGGGTTTCTTATGTTGTGACAGCATATCAGCTATGTTGGCATCCTTTTTTTCTTTTCCTAAGCTAGATGTTAGAATGAGACAAAGCACAAAGAAACAAAGGCTAATGCAGAGACGAAAAGTTCCATAAATCTGAAATAGAGCCAGTTTTCAGTCCAATCTCGGTTTTCATATGCTTTTTATTCATCAGCTTTCCTTGCCTTTACAGTGTCCTTCTGAAAGCATAATTTCCTAAAGAATTTGTTCCTCTTTAAAGGTCAGACAGCTGGGTTGCTATCACACAAAGAGCATTTGCAGAATAAGCTCTAACATGAATATATTCAAATGCCTTGTACATGTGTAGTCAAATTTTTCTCACAAGAGAGGTCAAAGTAAAACAAGATTTCATGAAAAGATAGAAACATTTTATGGAAATATCATTTATATTAGATTCTATGTAATTATAATTTATACAATACTCCCACCTGTAATACTGCTTCTCACCTGGAGCACTGCATCCAGCTGTGGGGTCCCCCAGCACAGGAAGGATATGGACCTGTTGGGGTGGTCCTTCAGAGGAAGGCCACCAAGATCATTAGAGAGATGGAGCACCTCTCCCCTGAGAAAACACTTTGGAAATTGGGATTGTTCAGCCCAGAGAAGAAAAGGATCTGTGCAGACCTTATAGAAGCCTTCCCATACCTAAAGGCATTCTAAAAAGAGACTGGAGAAGGACTTTTACAAAAGCATGCAAGGACAAGGCTTTAAACTGAAAGAGACTGTGTTTAGACCAGACATAAGGAAGAAATTCTTTACTGTGAGAGGGGTGAGGCACTGGAACAGGTTGCCCAGAGAATCTGTGGATGCCCCATCTCTGGCAGTGTTCATGGCCAGGTTGGATAAGGCCTTGAGCAACCTGGACTAGTGGAAGGTGTCACCGCACATGGCAGGGGGCTTGGAATCAGATGATTTTTAAGGTCCCATCCAACCCATGAAATTCTATCATTCTATGATAATTATGTATAAACACGGCCATTAAAAGCAGAAACCAGAAACAAGATACAGTTTTTGAATGATCACTACCAAAGCTAACAGTAAATTTAGAAAATGTTAGGAATAGAGACAGGGGACTACACATGCCGCTTCTGATTTCACATAAAAGTAGCAGTGAGGAGCAATAGTGGGGACAGAGCTAGCAACAAACTGATCTGCAGGAGGAGGAAAAGTAATTATTAAGAAGTAGAGAGACAAAGGGATAAAGTAGAAATGAGCTGGCCAGCTAGGAGTGAGCTTCTGGAAGCTTGAGGAAAAGCTGACCAAAGAGAAAGACGATACATGTCTGTGGGAACATGTGAGAGGTTCATGCACACTTCTATTTAGTAGCTTTCTGTCTTAATCAAAACAGTCTCTGAAACTGGATCAATTCTTTTAGAAATATATCTGTCTGCTTGAAAACAGAAGTAGCAACAAGAATAATAAAACTTCCACTGTCTCTTGGAAACACATACCTAGGAAATTCTCTTGGACCCATACAATAAACTATTCTAGAAAAACAAAATGTTTATCACAGGGAAGTTATTATTAGCTTTGAAACAATGAGAAATAAAGCTGATAGCAAACCAATACGCATTCTTAGGAAGTTGCATAATAAAGAGGAGAAAGACGTGAAAAAAGCATGAAAAAGTGCAGATTTATTTCCTGCTTCAGGGAAAATTTTTCCTACTAAACAATAAAAACCTCATTCACAGAGAAAACACTGCTTCCAATATGCTTTATTCGAGCATATTCTCATTTCACGGTAAATGAAAAACACAAAATATGAATAGGAGTATTCCTATTGGTTGTTGAAGCTGATTAATTTTTTTACCTTTTGCAGACATTGAGACCATTAGTCTGCACAACTGCGTCTCCTCTCAAAACTTGGGGGGTGGGGATGGAGTTCCATACCTGTAGTGTTGAGTTCCAGGTAAAATAAACCCTTTATTTTACTATCAAAATAAACATTTTATGCTTTGTACATTTCCAGTCCAGCTGAAAAACTGTAGTTCCTGACTTAAAGCCAAATATGACCTTTTTTTTTTTTAACAGCTGGATACTCTTGTGACAAACCACTTAGGAGTGCTATTATTGTGTTCAGTGCCAAACTCCTACAACATGCAGATAGAAGAGGTTTTTATTTCCTTCAGTTTCTGCTAAACTGACATGCATTCCACTCTCCTGCTTGAGACCTTTCCGAGTGGCAATTTCTTTAACAGCAAAGAAAAATCAATTGAAATTAAAACAGGAGTGTGAGATCAAACTTTCTCATCATGTATTGCAAGCAATAAGTCATTAAAAAGTTAATAATCCTAAATGGCATGGTATTTAGCAATCACCACGGTGGCATTACACTTAAAAATGTGATAGCATTATCTGTACTCATAGTGCAGGCTTTCATATTCTGTCGTTACTGCTTAGTCTAACCTTGAAACACCTGAGATGCTTCCAGCACCTGCCTGACTGCCTACCTGTCCTCCTGGGCTTTGGGCAGACCTCACTGTTAGGGCAGGCTGAATCCACTGCTCCAGAAAATCCTCAAATCTCCCCTACACCCAGACCACAGGTAGCACAGATACAGGATGTGAAGTCTGTCATATAAGTAAAAAGTCTTGTTTTACTACTAGTTCATGACCACTTCAACTATGCTACAACAGATGCAGTGAGGAAAGAAATGGATAGCAATCACCAACATGAAATTACTTGCAGTGATGAATATAAGTTTTGAATAAATCACCACAGAAAGTAAATTTAAAGGACATGAATTTCACAGATTTTAAATAACCATTCTGTGATATCCAAATAAATATGGGAGTCACTGGAACATAGGCCAGGAAAGGTCTCCAAGTGCAGATATCAAGCATAAACATGAAGTTCTTCCTAACTAGCACACACGAAGGTCATAGTGAAAGGTGAGCAGGGATGGGCCTCTTTTTGAGAAAAAGTTTCTGTGTCTTTTTGAAGTGGGAGAATTTGCATCAGTCAAAGAAGATTCAACAGACAGCATCAGACAAGCTGTACAGCATATAGACAGTTTCAACACTGTAATGCCTCTGTTACAAGGTCCTACGTGACCTGGAGATTTCTCAGAAATAAAACAAGCAGTATGTTTATGTATACAAATTTTCCATGCAGTCAAAAATGTGTCTTTGGCTTTAGAAGTGAAAGAAATATTTCTGGAGAAAGAATTAGTATGCAGTTGTGTTCACTACAGAAAGACTTCTTTGCTTATCAAAGGTATGAATATGATTAAAATAGCAAGCTTAGCTGTTGTTATGAGTTGACCCTGGCTGGACTCCAGGTGCCCACCAAAGGCTGCTCAGTCACTTCCCGTCTCTACTGCACAGGGGAGAGAAAATATAGCAAAAGGCTTGTGGTTATGATAAGGTCAGGGAGCTTACCCTCACTCACCAATTACCCTCATGGGCAACACAGAGTCAGCTTGGGAAAGTTGGTTTAATTTACTACAATCAAATCAGAGTAGGATAATGGTAAATAAAATCAAATCTTAAAACACCTTGCAACCACCTCTTCCTTCTCTCCAGGCTCAGCTTTATTTCCTATTGCTCTACCTTTTCTCCAACATCTGCACAGGGGAATGGGGGCTGTGGTCAGTTCATCACACACTGTTTCTGCTGCTCCTTCCTCTTCAGCAGGAGGACTCTTCACACTCTTACCTTGTTCCAGCATGGGGTCTCTCCCACTGGAAATTCCCCCATGAATTCCTCCAGTGTAAACCATTCCCACAGGCTGCAGTTTTTCACCCACTGCTCCAGCATTAGTCCCTTCCACAGGGTGCAATCCTTCAGGAACCAGTTGCTCCATCTTGGGTCCTCATAGGGTCAAAGTTCTGCCGGAAAAATTGATCCAGCATGGGCTTCTCTCTCCACAGATCCACAGGTCCTGCCAGAAGCCTACTCCAGCACATGCTTTCCACGGGGTCACAGAGTCCTCTGGGCATCCATCTGCTCTGACATGGGATTGTCCACAGGCGGCAGGTGGATCTCTGCTCCACTTTCAACTTCCATGGGCTGCCTCTCTCCTCTCCTCTCCTCTCCTCTCCTCTCCTCTCCTCTCCTCTCC